>OY720633.1:81443580-81606031 GCA_963169105.1 Ceriagrion tenellum
ATAGGGTAACTATTGTATTCTTCCATACCTACTAAAGCAGAGTATGATCCTCACACAAATTAAAAATGTTTTCTGACTTCATTCCTGACATCTCTACAAGGTCCTCTTACAGTAATGTAACTAAATCTTAAATAGAAAAATGTTTTTCTCATTAGAGTAAACTCAGAGACACTGATAAAGTCATTAAGTGTATAAATAATGTCACAAAAATAGTGGATAAAGGAAAGGTCTTGAATGACATTAATTACTAAATATTTTAGTCGCATGAAAATAAAGCACGAAGGCTCGTAAAAATGAGCTCAAGCGGAAAAACACATTGCAATTGTTTCACTTCCGGTGAGCGAAAGACCTGTCCATACTTAAAAGGAGTAATGGCACGCCGTGCTTGAAATAAATTCCGGCGGTTTCCTCTTCTGCCTGACGGGCAGGTAATGAGATCGATTGAAATTTCAACGTGACAGCCCGTGTGAATGCGCTCCTTGCGCAAGAGTCCCTTGCGACGACACTTTGAATGGCACACTGCACTCGTTTCACGAAAAAGTGGACGGGAGGAGAGAGAGAGAGAGAAGCTAGGCGAGCGATCACTCATTCAACCAGGCCAGACAATGCAATGACCTCCCACCGCCGCCGCCCTGTCCAAATTTGCCTCCCTCCTCACTTGAACCGCTTCGGACTTGCATGCACGGCCACATTCCCCCTCTCTCTTGTCTTTCTTTCCACTCCTCCTCGCCAACTCCCATTGCTTTCGCTGCGCTTCTGCGACGGGGCACACCTGCTCGACACCGCCCCCTCCTCCCCCCTCTCCTCGAGCCCCTTGTCCACCCCCTCGATCCCTCCTCCCGCCCCCTATCTCGCCCCTTCGTGGGAGTGGGAGGAGGACGTCCTTTGGCAGCAGCACCAGCCTCATTCATCAGCACATCCGGAGTGACACTCACCCTTGCCCCCTCCTCCCTTTTCGACCCTGCCACCTCCTCCACACTCCCACTTCCCACCTTTATGCCTCCAGACCGAACCACTACTACCTTAGCCCCTCCGTCCTCTTCCGCGCCTTCCCCCCCCCACCCCCCATCCCGAGAAACGCATTTCTCGTCTTTTACAAGTGCCGCGAGCTTTGAGAACGCTACCTCCTCCAACCAACCACCTCGCAACCCTCCTCACTTCTCCCCGCATCGTAACCTTTTTTCTAGGGGGGGAGACTTATAAGAGGTGGAAGAGAGGATGAGAGTCTCGTCCTCTATTCCTCTTCCGTAAGTGTCTCGACTAGAGGCGATCCCACGACTCTAATCCCGAAACCTTCCAATGGGAGTGTGATGGTGAAAACGGCATGGGGAGAAATGCTAATGGGTTTTGACCGGGCGTCTCTCAAACACCTCACGTTTTCGTCGTTCACGAGGTAATGCTCATGGAACGGAATGGCCAGGTTGACTCTGAGCATTGTGATAAGTAAATGACAACAAAGTTCTTTCATCCCTCCGTTTATTGCCATGCATTCGTCGAATAGAAAAATTTAAACCTAAGAGCTTCGTGATGAAGAAACGCAACAGAAATCACCCGATAAATTCAAAAAGTCATGTATAAAACAATACTGTACAAGTATTACGCTTATTGAGGTAGATAATAATGATAAAATAATTTCACGGTCAAGAACTATAATGCGAAGATACAAAAAGGAACTTACTTGTACAAAAGAGGTTTCATAGCAGAAAACCGGATTTAGTGGATTTATTAGATAAAACACGGACCGTAAAAACATATAATTTATGCGTCTACAATTGATGGCCAAGAACTGTTCATACCGTATGAAGTCTTTTACATTTATATAGAAAATATTAATTCTCATGTACTCTCGAGGCATGTATCTTTCAATGATAGTAGATTCAGCTCTAAAGGTTTGCGTGAAAATAATGCGACAAACAATCCGTTTTTATACTTTACTCCGACACAGGTTTTTTAAAATATCACCAGAGTCGGTAAATACCCCCAACATCGACCAAATACGGCATTTACAATAACATATCCTTTTTTCATTTTCCTAAATGTTCATACGATAGCCATCTAGGGATACTATGACCGTACCAATGGCGAAGTCACAGAGGTTAAAGCTATTGATTGATTGAAGCGAAAGATTACTGCTGCAACTCCAGCAAAATCAAGCTGGGTGGATTTTTTCCAAAGTCCCTAAGACGATTTATCTCGCTAAAAACTCTTAGTGGCACTGACGTGACTTTACCAAACAACTTAGTATTTCTCTATTGAAGAATGGGTCAACCCTAAAGGAATCCTTAAAGGAGTCCCCATCCTCTGCATCGTGTCCCTTTTTTTCGCCAAATCGCCCTAAAGTCGGCTTTTCTGCGATTTCACAGGACCCGTAAATCACTTCCGACGGTCACAGCGATACCACACACACTCTCATACACACACGGACGCAGCTGCGGAAAGAGTATTTCGCTGTCATTATGGAATCAAGAGAGGGGATAAGGAGGGACGGGTTTTTACAGGGCGAAAAAGAGTAGTACGTAGAGGAAGAGGAGAGAAAAGTGGAAAAAGTGTGCGAGGGAGTGAGAGAAGGCAAAAAGTGCGCGATGAAGGGGATGGAAGAATGAAGGAAGAAAACAGAAAAGGAGCCAAGTCTCGCCGTCAACGGGGCGAGAGCTGAGAAGGAAGTCGCCGTCCGAAAAACTGCGGCAGCCTTTCGTCCCTCCACAGACACACTCGCAGCCCCCACCACACACCCTCCAACCTTCCGGCTCCCTTGCATGAGCATTTAAAAAGACCCTTTCTTCCATTTACACTTCACGTACCCTTCTCCCCCTTAACCTCCTCACCCCATCCGGATCCTGAATGTTCTCGGGAAAAGATAAGGGCTTAAAGGGAGTTCCTCCACACCGTGAAGAAAAAGGAAAAAAATCCTTTTCCTCAAACTTTGGTTGGAGGTGTCCCACTCCAAAAAATTCAATGAGGGTGTGACCGGAAAGAGGTCTGTGCGGATGAGAGAGTGAGGCATGGAGGTTTCAAACGGCGGAGAGAAAATATATATAGTTCAAGCAAAGGAGACTTCAACGTTCGTCTGAACGAGTTTGATAAAGGAGACGGGCAGAGTCGCGTGTGCTGTCCCAAGCCGCTCCTTATTTCTCCCCTCTGGAGTTAACTTGTGTCGCTAAATGCGCTTAAGGAACCTGCTTGCCACAAAGCTATCTCCATGGGGGATGGACTCCTTTAAAGGCCCATGTCTGGAGAAGAATGTCATTTAAGCGATTGCTTTCGACCAAGAAGAACGATTGAATGCCCCGCAACAGTAAACCACCAAAGAAGCACAGGGTGCTCGCGATATTTACCGTGATGGAATGCAATGTTTCCTCAGGCAAAATACTTACTATACAATTCCATTTCCTATAAGTGGTTTATTATTTTGTTAGGACGAAATTACAATCATTACTCAAGAACTGGAAACATTGAAACATTGAAAATAAGTATCAAATGAGGTATGTTATAGCGTTTACTGCAATGTTTATTTTTAGTCAGCGGATTTATAGTCGATCTCTACTTGAACTTGCCCTTTTACTAAAAGATCAATTAAGCTGGGTGGCAGTTTTTATGAATAACTAAAAATCATGGCAGCTGAAGTTATAACTTGGTGAATCTTGCAGATTAGATAACTACGTATTCAGCATAGTCGCTAAGGTATCTATACTTCTGAGCCGATAATTTGGATCACTCAAAGTTATAAAAGGCATATTTATGTGATTGCCATTTTCAAAACTAAGATGGACTACCTAAGTTCTAAAGCTATGACTGCTTACAGAAAGTAATACTTCAACATTTTCATCAATGCTACAAATTAAATTTATCCCTTTGCGTATTCATTTAGCCGTTTTAAATGGCACGAGGTATTTCTCATTAGGAATTTATAGTTTACAACACTAGGGTCATAAAAAAATGTCGTTTCTCCTACCCTCAACAAGCGTGTATGTATTATTTCTGCTGAGAAAATGGTATGTAATATTCCGGGCTGTGGCCCGTAGGTGGGAATTCATTAAATCCCAAAAGATGATTACTGTCATCAACCGAATTGGACCAGGAAAAAGAGTACTAGATTAAAATGATAGGATTTTAAAATAAACGTTTTCTAATGTTTGATGGAAAAATAATAATCAAATGAGGTCGATTTGTTATAAAACACATTTCTCCCTCCAGAACTCTTCATAAAAATGCTCTCGAATGTTTTTTTCCCATTTACCTTAGGAGAAATATGCATTATAAAACTGTACGTGCGTCTAGTAAAACAGGTAAATGTGTAATCATAAGAGTTGTTCATGGAACAAGCTACTGATTTTACTCCATTGATATTTTTCAAATTTTATTGCCCACCATATTCTCCTCCTGGGATACTCTTTGCAGTCAAAGAACCTGAACACCATCTCCCGACCATTAACGGGTAACTGTAAAATATTCTGAGGTAAAACACAATATTACGGTACAGGGCAATAAACGGCAAACAAGGGACATTTGAAGAGATTGGCAGGCCATATAGGAATAAGGGGCCAAAGGCAAAGGAGACCCTTTTCTGGCTCTCTCAATTGAAAACTTTGGGGTCCGCTACCCTCCACTCGCTGGCAAGGAGCGTCATCAGCTTTCATAATCGTTTGGGTGCTTAGGTCCAAAGTGAGGTAGTTTGGGAAATGGGTGGAATAAAAGCCCTCCGAGTGGAGAGAAAAATACCGTCTTTAGGGGACCAGGGAAGTAATTGCTTCCGAAGGGCTGCCAGGCTCGCTGCTACCTAATACGATTTAAAGCCCACGAGACACTGCCAAGGCGACACACCAACAATGGAAATGTAAGCAAAAAGTTCCACAAAGAAATACTTCTATGCTCGCAAGAGAACCTCTCCGTAAAAAAAGTACCGATGGCTTGGCACTGGGAGACCTATCGCATTTCCCAGGGGAAATACATGGTATGCACACATCCTGCCTGCATCAATATTGGCACTGTTGCGCGCTCAAATGCTTCGCCATATTTTCCCGGAACAGATAATCTCCCGTTCTCCGAAAAGTGTCCCACCTAAGGCGCATCCCCTCCACTCTTGTGCAGAGCGCAGACCTGACCATATATCTCAGGGATTCTCTCGGCTAACCGGCGTCTCTCTCCACGCAGGGGTGGTGGAAGACGTGACCGGCATCGAACATAAAAGGTCACGGGTTTAGATATCCACCTGCATCGTGAAGTTTCCTCCGTTTCCGTCAGATACCGTTGGAAACCGCGACTTCAGGACCTGGTTCTATATATACATACATATCTGCAGGAGAATTCTCTCTCAAGGATTTTTCCCCCCTTCGTGAAGTCGCCAGGATTTTGATCGCAAAATGGGGGGAGGATGGATATTTTTTTCCTTCCTACCGGCAAATCGTCCTGTGGCGCCGGAGTACACGGAGCGTAAGAAGCAGGGAGGTGGGAGTGGAGAAGACGGAGAAAGAATGAGAAGACAGGGAAAATTCTCCATCCTCAAAAGCTCGTGGGAGGAGGAGAGGAGGTGGAAATATATCTCTCCGCACCCCACCAACCTTTTGTGGTCGGCGGAAACGGGTGAGGTTAGGGGAGAAGGGAGGAGGAGGAAGGTTGGCGGTGCATGTTGAGACGTGCTTAAGGTAGTGAGTACGTATTTGTGCGTGAGTATGGGTGCGAGAGGCAGCGGAGGAAAACTTTTCGGAATCCATTCATTGAATTTCCTACACCTCCTCCCTTCGATCCCTCCTCTTTCCCGTCCCCCTTCGCCCTCTTTCACTCACTCGCAAGCTCATCTTGAAGCCGAGGCGTCGGCCTTTGTGAAGAGGTGACAAAAGGCTCCTCGCGCTTCAAAAGGTAGTAAGGGGAGTGGTGGCAAGAGGTTAGGCGGGTGTGGAGGAGCGGCTGGGAACGTTGAAGCAGGGAACCCGAAGAGAAGATGAGGAGGGGAGCAGAGAGCTGTGTTTCGCCTATGCACGGAAAAGATCCAAGAGCAGAGATAAGAGAAGGAGTTGAGGAGATTAAGAAGTGAAGGGAAGATAGAGAAAGGATGTTTTTTGAGAGGAAAATGTCTGTTTTTGGAGTGTGACTCGTGCTAAAAATATGTTCCTTGGCCGAAAGGTGGGGTAGAAGGGTGGGACAATGCAGGAACGAAATTTCAAAAGCATTTAAATGGATGTCATGGGCGTGACAAGTACAGAATGAACACAATGGGAGTCCTTATTAAAATGTTTGTGGGTTACCTTAGATGTATTTTCGGCCTTATTGCTTAGGATGTGAAACCTTAATATTTGTTTTCAGAATAATATAGGGTATGTGTGCATTAAGAACAAGAGCGATTTTATTCAACAGAAATTATAAGTTAATAACAATGAACGTCGCCTTTGGATTATTTATAACTAGCTTGCTCCATAATTTTTAGCACTCGTGATCTCTAGTATGCTTGACATTTACGGCAAAATACTCTTACTCCCAAGCTATAACAGCTTGCAATCAAAAATTTTCCACAGATATTTATGCGAAAAACAAAATAGGCGCTATCTACGTCAAGCGCATAATTTATAAATCCAATTAACTGTTAGAGGCAATCAAATGGATTCCGGGTGAACTTAAAATTTCTAATTTACAATATGGTTATGAAAACTGCAGAATTTAGCCACAAAAAAAGGCTTCACACACTGGGGATTACCGGAAAACCAGAGCCAATGGTCACTCACACTCCATTGTATATTCATCGGAATGCGGCGGAGGTGGTTAGACCGAAGAAGTAGGGGAGGGGTCAAACCAGGAGGCTCACAGGATGAGGAACGACCCAAATGCCATATGAATTCCAGCCACAAGTGGGCGATTGGTCGCTCCGACATCTTTACATGCCATAAAGTCTAAACTTCATTCTAAACCTTAATGTGAGTCCACCATTACTTTGATCCCTTCGCTTGCAATTCTTGAAACACTCCAGATGAAAGAATTTTACCATTGAAATGTTCCGTTTTCCTCTAAGAGATTAGGTTTCCGCTCGCCTGGCATCTGGAAGACTACCTTAACAAAGATCAGCTTCAACGTTTACGTGCGTTGATTGAAGGTCCTTAGTCCACAGACTGTCACTAAATCATTTCCCAAAGTTTTGCTTACATTTTAAAAAGGAGGTTTGTAAGTAAAGAAAGAGAACTCACTCAAAACGGATGCTCAGGAGACGTAAAAGTTGAAAAGAACGAAGAAGGTTATCTAATAGGTGAGAAAGACAAAAGATGAGTAAGTGCATTATAAGAGAATAGTAGAGTAGGAAAGGGCATTGCTGGTGGAGATTCGGAGAGGGTAGTGAAATTATATATTGTATATGTTAATAGGCAAGGGCATTATGAGGAGTGATAAGGAAGGGAATGTTAGATTAGCGTTGTAGAAGAAAAAGATTTCAGTAGGGGTAGCCTGCATGAAGACAAGCTATTATAATGTGCTAATTAAGAGTTTATATATAGCAATACCTTGTAAATGAATTTTTAAGACGCCAAAAATGAGCAGAGCCACGCCAGAAGTTTATTAAAGTCTTCTAATTGATAGGTGGGACATCAAATAAATAAATATATCCTCTACGTGAAAGTGACAAGACAAGTGAACTATGAGTTAAATATCCGTCCGTCCACAAGCTGGAAAATGATCCCGCGAACTACGGATTATGGGAGGCGGGTACATGACTAATGAAAACTTTCCGCGTTCGGAAAATATTATCGACCTATTATCCTATTTGAACACCGAGAGGAAAACAAGCACCAGAATTTCCACTGGATATTGTCCAGAACCCGGGGCGTTGAACATAAGTCACCACTGAGGGACGCCTTCGAATACCGTTGACTCGCCGGATTAACGGTTGTAAACCTCGCCCGTGCGGAAACGCTTCCGAGGGCGTTTACAGCGGTGTAATCCTCTTTTCCAGTTAAAACACGTTTCACTGGCAGTGCGCTATGGGTATTTTTCCCCCTTCTCCCACCCTTCTGCCGTCCCGGAGCGGCCGATTAGGGTGGGAAAAAGGTGCAAGCGGGTGTGTAAGGAAGAGTTTGGACGCAGGGGTGAGAAGGGACCCCGGGGATAGGATTTTTGAGGAACTGATGGTAAGGAGGGAAGGAGAAGGGTTGCAGCAATGCTCTGGGGGTGGGAGTGGTGAGCTTTTGGAGGAAAGCGGAGGGAGGAAGGGGATGTGAGCTGGGGCTCTCTCCATCCCATGGGGTGGCTGGCGAAGCGGCGGTGTGGGTGGTGGCGAGGGGGAGAAAAGGCCCGTGAAGGAAAAAGACCGTGAAGAAGGGATGGATGGATGAATTCCTACCCCGAGTCGGGGGTCTATAGAGGCATCGGGGCCGGACGAGGAGGCGAGGTCCTCCCGGGGCCTTTAAGGGAAGAGGTGGGCCGAGGGAACAGAGGGAGGGAATGCGACAAGGGAGGGGCGTTTAGAGGGCCAGGCTCTGAGGGACGGGCCCCCGGGGGCAGCGTGTGGGTCTCACTGCTTCTAAAACTCTCCACCCCTTCCATCCTCTCTCTCTCTCTCTCGTTGGCTCCTCTGGAATGTCCGAATGGAATGGACGTACGAAGGGGGGGAATGCCACGGGTGTTGTGGGACGGGGGGAGGGAGATGAAGCTGCTGCAGCTGGGTCCGTTGCCGGTGGTGATGGTAGCCCACCACTGGTCTCTCTCTCTCTCTCATCCCTCTTCTTGCGCACCCGCTTCCTTCCGTCGTATCTTCCCCCCTTCCCCCGCCTCATCCATCTGGGGCGTTAGTTATCCCAAAAAAGCGTTCAAGGCGTAATCCCCTTGCGGTGGAATGGCTCAGAAATAATCTCTTCCGCGAAAAAAATAGCTTTGCCGGCCAGTCCCATAAAGGCGTTTGGAAAATTGGGTCAGGGAAGAAAACGACTTCGGCTCGGCTCCGACAAAGCGATGAATATGGAAAAGGGAAACTCAGGTGTAATAATTCTGTTTTATGATATTGTGTGGACTTTTATGCATTCATATCCATTGAAGAGAAGGAAGACATTTCTGCTGGATTTTGTAATTAGTTGTCACTGACCCCCGTAACAATGGCAGTTAAAACTCAATATATGATTAATATAATAAAAACTGTAATGTTTACAAATAAATAACAAGCGTACCAAATTTGTTCAACCATGCAGATTCTTATGTTAACATTAAAAATAGTTTGTGCGATTTTCCATTATAGGAGAAAAAGAGTATATTATCTCCATCTTAGTATTCGAACATATACATACTTAAATACGGATTCGCAGAGACTGCGATCACATTACTCAAGGGCATTGGATATCTCCATTTTTTCCATGCCAGTTAATCGCACATTCAACCCGGAAACAAAACTTAGCAAGTTTACTGGAAGCAAGAAAAAATATTATGCTCTCATATTTCTTTACTAGGTATAATATTTTACTGGTGATTTTGAATGTGAAGGACCCGAAGCATTAGTTAGTTATCCATGAATGAAATTAAAATTCCAATGAATAAAAAATTCTATTTATAGATATTGCTGAATTTTTACGAGACATCAATCCAGTTTATACCTTCCTTTCGATAGGTAAAAAGCAAATGAAATTCCGTAAACAACACAAGTAAAAGTATTTCTCAAGAAATTACGAGAAATGATTACGTGTGTTGCTATGGATAGCCCAAGGAAAAATTCCCATACATTCCTTTTCATATATCCGCCCATCCAAGATGATGAGATCATCGACGGCGAGGGATAACAATCCGGTATTCATCTGGCAAAACGGCTGACGAACGCACTCCGCACATGAGGACTCAAAAAAATATAAAGGCCAAGTTTCGGGACGATCGAGAGAGATGAAGAAAAACAGCTGGGTGAATGCGTCAGTTAGGTGTAGGAGAGTGGCGCAAACGGCGATGGCAGGCAGCAACAGGAGGATGAGGGGAAAAACTGTCCATCTCAGGTAGGAGAAATAGGAGAGGGCGATATATGCTCCCTTTAGCTTTGAGAAGTGGAGACGGAAAATAAGAAATAAGGCAGTAAAAAGTGAAGAATGAGAGGACAGAAGGGGGAAGGAAACGAGCTGTGGCTGCAGAGGTGTGTGGTGGGGTGGCCGGGTTTGGAAAGGTTAGTGAAGGTGGATGAGGGGGAGAGGGGTCCAGGTAGGAGTGAGGAGGAAAGACCCCTCGACCACCCCCTTTGACACAACCTGTGCCCTTCCCGCATGCCCCCGACCGCTAGGAAACCCCTCCCTCCGAATCCCTGACAACCCCATCCCTGCCAAACTCACTGCCTTATCCATGAGCAACGTCTACCAAGAGTCCCTGTTCTCTGCGCCATCCTCACAGCGGGCTACCACCCCCGCTTCCCCCTCTTCCCTTCCTCTCCTACGCTCTCAGCCGTCCTTCCTCCACATAGCCCTTACCGAAAGGACCTTTCTTCCTATCTCCCCTCCCCACCTCCGACATCCCATCGGCCGTAACTCCCCAACCATCTCCGCTTCCTCCTACCGACCCGAACCTCACGGGAGAGGGAGCCACAGGCAGTGCGCAAGGGAATAACATTCGCCCGACCGTGATGTTATTTTTGGGATTTGAATGGAAGAAAAGACGCGAAGGGCTTTGTGAGGGTGGTGGCGGCGGCAGTGGGTGCTCGCTCTCTCAGCTGCCTCGATGTCCATCCGTCCCAGAAAAGAAAAACCTCCTTCTACCGACGGCGACGTGCGCCCACACGAACTCAAGCCCATTGCAAACGCGAAAGCATTCGCCGATGCCGCGCAGCATCCTTCCCCGTGTTTAAAATGTTTGTGCCCGGAGACACGTTAAAATGATCCCGCAGGGGTGATGATGATTCTGGGAAAGTACGAGAAAGTCACATGTAGCATAAAAATCGATGGCATGACGGCCAGCTTATTTGTAATGCACTGATAGATGAGCCAGCCTAAAATCTGTATGAAACTCGTAGTTTTGACGTAAGTATAGTTGTAGAAAGCATTGGCAAGGTCTTTCGTTTCAAGACAAGGAAGCAAATCGCCACTCTACTTGCAATTACATATATTAAGAAATAAACAATAAGGAACCTGTGGCTAAAAATTCACCCAGCCAAAATACTAAAAAAATCCGAGAGAAATTATGCAAAAAGTTAGTCATTTTTTTAGTCAGCTTTAGTCGGAAAAATATAATGATCAGTTTGATTGAAGTGTTCAAATTTGAAAATTGGATAAAATACTTAATCACGCATTTAGATATGCAATCAGGTATCCTCACCCGTCGATTTTAATAGTTGACCAAGGCATGGCAAAAGTAGTAAGTGGAAGAAAAAAATTAGCTCATTGAGGTATCTTTCATAGGAGTCACTAGAGTTACTCAGACATGGGTGGAAGTGTTGTCCTAATCCTATTCCTGCAGCCGGTTCATGTTCAAAAGGGGTACAAGTATTTGTACACAGTAATCTTAATAAAGGAATATATTTTACATTAAGGGAAAATACTTGACTAAAATGGTTAGGATTTGATGCATTCAAAGAGCAAACCATCGCCATGCCTACTTTTTGAAAGAAGAACAATGAAAGAACTAAGTAATATGCCTATTAGGCCTTCTCAGCAAATTGGGCAACATAGGTACTCCTAATCCATATAAATACCATCCTGGTTGCACTACTCAGGGTCGTGCTAAGGCGGTCTCAAAATGGTAATGGCTCAATGGTAATTAGAGAATACGAAAAATGGTGAGATGTGGATTTACTCAAAGCCACCACACGATGCACATCCAGTTGTTAACCACATGTTTTGGACCTGATTGAAAATCCGAGATGACAGCACTGTATTATCTAATGAGGTTATCTACATGGGAAATAACGTTGAAAATGTGCAACGTGCTTCAATGATTTCTTAACTACCTAAAAAACTTGTCCATACAGAACATCAAAAAAATGTACAGACACGTACGGAAAAAGTATGAAATTCCATAGATAAGGAGTAATCATTTGTAAGGGAAGATATATATAAACTGCACCCCAGTCAAAAATAAAATAATTTCCAAAAACTGAGGAATTTTCCGATATATTCGAACGGTTTCACTAGGTTATATTTAAATGATTTCCACATTATTCATGAATTCTTAAATTATAAAAAATATATTTAATAATTCCCATTCTCATCATAATAAAAGTGTGGGAATGTGAAGACGAAACAAACCAAATGATAATATTATTGCGATAACCGTTAATTGTAAGAGAATTTTTAAACAATGGCAGTAAATGATATAGCAACCAAAATAGAGGAACGCTGAAACAGTTCGATATAACTGAGAAAAATAAGCTCTCTTTGGAAGATGAATCATATGCATCACTGATGGAAAGACGAAAGCATGCAAAAACCCCTGCATGTGAAAGTTCAAATAAAATGTGAATGATGTATAACGCATCTATGTATAATGATCATAATGACCTGCTTCAGTAAATTCAAGGCAAAGATTCTATGGTAATTACATTAGCTGAACTATTCTGTGAAATGAGAATTTTTAGAGCATATATAAAATAAGTCCTATGATAACAATCATTTCAAAAATTATATTTTTATGGTCGACGTGATCTCATTCCTGTACTTCCCTCTCTCTTTTCCACAGAGTGAAGAGTCCAGAAGTCTTGCTAGAGAGCGGAATCGTCCCTGGAGAATACAACAACCTTCACCCGTGCAATCAACTTTCTCGTGTCGAAAAGAGAAGAAATAAGGCAAGGAATCCGCATATGCGGGATACGCCTGCAAAAGGATTTCGGCCCAAGATCCAAGCTCTCTCTCTCTCGCCGGGAAGTCGCACTGGGCGGACGAAGGAGAGGAGGTGGAGAAGGGGAGAAAGAGAGATACACACACAAAAGGGACACCAAGAGGGAGTGTGTTGAGCATCGTCCTTGCCCTTCCCCTACTTTGTCCCCCACCCCCACTCCCCAACCTCCCGGAGACTTCACTCTCTCCCTCCCTCCCCCACGGGGTTCCCTTCCCCTACCCGCCCCTCCACCGGATTCCCGACCACCGCCCCTCCTCCTCACCCTCCGCCGAAGACCACATGCGCCCTCCGGGCCACTCCGTCCGGCAGTTGACAGCGTGAGCTCGAGCCGGACGGTCAACGTCGAGAAGGTCTCTCTCCTCTGACACACAACCCGCTCGACGAGCACCGCCGTCCATACAAATACATACCACTCTTTTCCTCGAGTTTATTCCCTCCTCCGCTATCCCGCTGGCTGCTGCCAGCCTGCCGACCAAGACGACTCCCTTCTCCTCATCTTCCCCTCAAAACTCCTCTCCGCCTGCTGAGTGAGAGAGGGCGAGCTTCGCCGAAGCCGGCTTCAACCGACCGCGTGCCTTGATCCTAGAGAAGAGAAGGAAAGAAGAGGAAGGAATCTCCCGACCGGGCCGCCACCAGCTGCCGCCGCCCCCCATGCCGCATACTCCTCTCTCCGAGGCATCCACCCATCGTTCCCGGGGAATGATTTCGTAAGAGAGGAGTGGTTTTATTGCCCCGCAACAGTGTTTTGTTTAGCGTGTGATCTCCGCCTCTTCTCGTTTCACGTTTTGGACATTCGGTGCGAAGACCTCTCTCTCTCACCCTCGAAGGGAGAGAGAAGGATACCTTCCCTCCTTTTTGTTCCCCTCCCCGAGTGGGAATGTGAAGCAGTGAAAAACTTTTTTTTAATGCTCTTCGTCGAGAGGCGCGACTCAACTCCGAACGGAACGTTCTTTTGAATAAGGAGATAGAGAAAAAAAAACCTTTCCTCGGTGCCCGCTCGTAAGCTGTTGTGTGAATGTGAGTGTTGTTATTCCTTTTCCTCGATCGGTTTCCAGTTGGCTGACTGTGCTGTGCGTCGTCGCGGCTGCAGGAATGGGAGTTCCAAAGTTTTCGTGTAACAGCACGTAGCGCTCCATAAAAGTCTCCACACTGTCTCGTCCCTCCAGCGGAAATATCCAGAATTGTTTTGACTCCCCGTCAGTTCCCCAACCCTACATTCCGATATGTTGGGAGCGCGGCCGTTCCTTCTGCCGGGAGAGCAACCACGCTCCCTGCGCAGCCTCCTGCTGCTCACTGCTGCGCTCGCTTTCCTCGTGGGTATCGTCATCGGGGTGACGATACCGCTCTACGTCCTGCCTCCACCCGCCGCCCTCGCCTACCCCCAGCAAAGGAGATCCCTGCCCCCGCCCACTCTGCCTCCCTCGCCGCCCAACTTCCCTCGACCCGGCAAGACGTCCGCCGAGGCTCCCGCATCGAACAGCATAGACGGCGCTCTGTGGGCGTACTCCGAGGGAAAGGGGTGGAGGAGACGAGCCCCCACGGCGACGGCGGGCACGGCCACTCCGCACCCGCCCTCAATAGCCTTCCTAGAGGACGCAAAAGCAGAGGAAGAGACTTCTTCCCGTCCTGCCCCACTGGAATCCCCGTCGTTCCAGGGAGTGTCCTTCGTCACGCCGTCCATCGAAGGGGAGGCTGCGAGCGCGGCGGCGGCTGCCGCAGCTGGTGCGGATGCGGCCCCCGCACTGCAGGAAGAATGGCCAGACGTTATCTCTGGTGCCTTCTGGGGAGACACCATTGAGTCTGCAATTCCGAAAGGATTTGCCGACGCGGACAGCGTCGCATGGCGTCGCACTGTGCGCTCCACTGCCGTCGTTGGGTTGGAAGAGGGGTGCGGTCGGATGCAGAACCGTCTTCTCACCCTCGAGGGCGGGATACGCGCGTGCGCCCGCTACAGGCAAAACACTGACCAGATCCAAGGAGAGATCTTTGGATTCTACCTCGCCGGTCTTCTCGGTCTGGGCGGCCACGTCGCACCTTCCTCGTTGGCCGTCGTCGGTCGCGGAGCATCCGCCTCGACCAACGGCCTGGAGCCCGACGCGGAGGTGGATCGGTGGGCCGCCGTACGGGGAGCCTTAGGGGTTGCGCAGTGGGCGGACGGCAAGGCCGTGGTTCTCACCCAGTTTGTCGATGGTCTGGGCCCCGCCTTCATCCCTCCGCTGCTCCGCGGGGGAGACAAGAGGATGCACCCGCCAGACGTGAAGACGCTCATTCGCGATGGTATTCGCGCTTCCTCCCTCGCAGACTTGCAGCTAAACGCCTCCTCCCAGGGGGATGCGTCTCTTTCCATCACCCGCACCGTCCTCTCCCCTGCCCTCCTCAAACAGCTGACCGAGCTCGCCCAGTGGTCTGACCTCCTCGTATTCGACTACCTGACGGCCAACCTGGACCGCGTGGTTAACAATTTGTACAACCTGCAGTGGAATCCAGCCATGCTCGACTCACCCGCACACAACTTGGCTCGTCTACAAGGTGCGGCTCCAAACTCCCTTCGCCCAGCATCCCCAGAAGGCTCACCCCTAGGCGAGGGTCACCTACTTTTCTTGGACAACGAGAGTGCTCTCCTTCACGGATACCGGCTGCTACCAAAATACGAGAGGTACCACGCCTCCCTATTGGATTCTGCGTGTGTCTTCAGGAGATCCACAGCTGATGCTATTAGGAGGCTTAGAGCAAAGCGGCCAGAAGTGGGAGAGGCTCTCAGGCGTTCTTTTCAGAATTTCGACCCGGAATTCCGGGACGTTTTGCCCTTCTTGCCAGAGAAGTCTCTGAAAATATTGAACTTAAGGATAGAGCGAGTTCACGAACATATTATCGATTGCCAGAGGCGATACGAATCTAAAGCGCGCCAAAGCGCGAGAAAGGATGGAAGCTAGGACACGCCCCTCTTTCTAATCCATCCATATGACGGCTGTGTTCAATAGAGTGAAGTAATCATGAAGAACACTTGAGTAGAGAGTGTCTTATTCGTCTTTCATGAGTTCGAACTGTGTTCTCAGTTTATGAAAAGACAAAGAATATAAACTGAGAGTGATTTTTAGTGTGAGTCAACTGATCGGGAAACTTTGTGACAGGCGAAGAGACAGGTTTGACGTATATACCACAAAACATGTGCTATACTATGTGCATGAAGATTATTCACCAACGTTACGTGGAAAATTAGGTGTTTTATGTTGTTTTTACTTTTGCCGACAGTCTTCCAATTTCCCCTTATATCTTAGACGCCGAAGCGCTTATTAGATACATAAAAACTGACTCATCTTCACCCACTTACGCTCTTACAGACGCTGCACCAGACGCTGAATTTCTCAACTTTCAGCCAATCCCAGTCTAAGGTTTCGCCTCCCCGTAGGAAAAAAAATACCTTTTCCCACCATACGAGCAGCTCCTTCAAAAAGGATAAATTTTTAGTGAGCGTGCTTCAGTGTGTGTGCGTGTGTCCTCGTGTGAAAAGCAGAGGCTCTTCCAGCTCCTTAACTTCCAAAATTACCTCCCCTCTCATCCCCCCACTCGCCCGCGACAGCGCCAAATGTCGTGGGCGATAAAAAAAATTGGAAGAGCCAGCCGCTGTTAGGGAAATTGGGGAACAGAGGTTGGGGACAGAATTTCATCCAGCTAACTTTTGGCACCACGCCCACTCCTACCCGTCGGCCCCCATACCCCCGTCTCCAGTACGATGCAACGAGGCGTTGAAGTCTCCTGAACAGGAAGCCGAACGTTCAAGTCTCCGCAAGTAAGAAGCCGACAGCATCGGGTGTACGGAGTAATGAGGGCGGTTCCTGCGGAATGTAACTCATACATTCTCACTCAAGAGGGCGGCGCACGAAAATTTGTGGTCGTGGGGGAGCTCGAAAGAGGCCCACGGGACGATAATTGGAGGACGTTCGGCAAATGGGAAAAACGTTTCAGGTGAAGTAGGAGAGAAGAATTGAGAAGTCTTTCTCTCTCCACTCCCCTCCACTCGGCAGTGAAATTCATTGTCACGCGTTCTCCGGGACAGTATTTCTTTCCCTTCTCCCTACTTTGCTGTCTTGGACTCGCGCGTTCCCCCCCTTCTCTTTCCTCCCTTCATCTTCCTCCCCCCCGAAAACCACGCCGCACGCCAGCATCAGCCCTTTTCATTTTTATGCGTCAATTTTTTTTTATTCCTTCGGAACAAGTCCTTAAGGGAAGTGGGGGAGGAAGGTTTTTAGAGGTGGATCTGGTGGAAGAACGACCGTGCTCGCGCGTGTGAGATTGTGTGCGTGAGTCTCTGTCTATATAACGTGTGTGCGTGACCCAAAGCACTCCTCTCCGTCTGACGTGTGTTCGAATGCGTGCTTGCGTGCACCTCCTTGTGAGAGATTGTGTTTGTGTGCGCGGCCAGGAGTGCGTGGGAGGGCGTCAACCTATTTTGAGAGGGGCCCGATTTCCATATCCCCTTTCGAGGTTTTATTATTACTCTTTTTTCTTTCCCCTCTTCCCTCTCTCCCCAGCCCCAACTTGGCTCGACTCACCGGCGGGGAAGAAGGAGTTCGATTCCTCTGGCCCAAAACAGACAGGAAGGCGAGGAATGAGGCCCGTATTGACCGGTGGGAACCTATGAAGGAAGGAGAGATACTTATGCGTTAAAGGGGTTGGCGAGTCCTCCATTGGGCGTGGGAATGATCCGAAATGTTAAAAGTAATGAAGTGGAGATTACGAATGGTGGGTTGGGAGGGTGAGTGTGGAAGAATTTGATAGGGGGTTGGGGATGATGAAGGGTTGGTTTGAGTGGCGGGATCAAGCGCCGCCCGTGGGACATAAAAAGAACAAGGAGGGGAGGAGGAGAGACTGCAGGGTTGGGGTGGAGCGGAGTGGGAAGGGACGAAGAAGAAGAAGACTGGTGTGTAGGAATTAGTCGCGGAACCCGCCGACTGAGGGCGTAGGCTATTTGGGAGAAGAGCTTTTTCCTCCTCCAACATTTTTCACCCGTCCCACCTCCACCCTTCGCCTTTCTTTCCCCTCCTATTCCTCTCTTCCTCTCTCTTTCGGCCTGTTCTTAGTTTTGGTGTTTTCCTCGGCGTGGGAGGAGGTGGAGTCAGCGTGACTGACCGGATCCCGAGGGCCAAAGAGAGAGAGAGAGGAAAGAGGAAGGATAGGCCGTAAAAATGAAGAATGTACCGTAAAGCTTGACCGCTTCTTCCACATCTCCCCACCAACTCTACACACTCTCTCCCGTGCACCCCCCTCTCTTTTGATCCTTAAAGGCTTTCGCACCCTGAAGACGATCGTCATCCTCCTCCCCTCATTCCACACCTTCGTCTGCCATCCGTGCTTGTCTCCTGCCCATACAGCACTGCCTTCTACGGTTCAACTCGGCTCCCCGTCTACACTTCACGAGTTTGGAAGCATGGGAGTGCTACAGACTGAGAGTTTTCGCCCTATCCCCTTCCACGCTGGACTCTGCTTACCTACATCGGCCAACTCTACTCCCCCCTCACCTGAATGCTTTCCCCTGCCATCCCTCACCAACGAGACTGGAGGAATGTGTCCCTTCCGAGCAACCCTCCTCCTTTATTCCCCTCATCATCCTTCGGTATGCGACGGGGGTGGCCGATTGCCAACGGAAAAGTCCTTCCAGAAGAGAAGGAAAGTCCATCCGTAATAAATCGTCCCGGCTGTCGCGAAAAAGTGAACAACCGAATTTACACACCCTCTCCCATTCCACAAGCCTGTCTCTTAGGGAACAAATTTTAACCTACCAGGCAATGCGGACTGCAGACCTTCCTCATCAAGTGCAATGTTATGAAATATTAATGTGTAATTAAATGTGTGAGTGTAAATATGTACGTATGTAGGAAATACCATGAAAGCGGAAGGAAAGAGGAAGGTTCAAAGGTTGCTCTCAGGTTTTCCGTGATGAAATGCTGGGGGAATCGAGGACCCTTCGATTTAAGTTTTTTTAAGTTATTGAGAGTATTTTAAACCCATGTAAATAAGAGATTTGATTTATGTTATCTTGACACCTATATATAAATATATGTAGATGCATGCATGCATCAAGATCCCTCCCATTTGAGTTATCATCACTCTCTCTCAAGTGCAGATTTCCGTAAATGAGCAGAAATCCGTGACACGGAGGACAAGACGTGAAAGTGTTTCCAGCGCCGTTTTTCATAGCCATGTCAGGCTTGACAAAGGAGTGCGGCAGATGGGCATATGGGCGTGCCCAAGAGGTCAGCGGGCAGCAATCTTGGGGAGGGGAGGAAGAGGTGGGAAGGGAAGAAGATGAGTGTGTGGCGTACAGGGTGTGTCATTTCGGTACGAACATGAAAATCTTAAGTGTTCGGTCGCTTTAGGAGCGAGTAAGAAAGAGGTGGGGTGGCATTACATTAGCGTCTTCGTTTCTTTTTATGCCAGTACCTTCAGTCCGCATCATGGTGAGGCCTCCCACCATCAACTAACCCCTCTGCCTCTTCTTCATCCCGTCACATTTCGCCCGTTCTTCAAGAAAGGAAAGGAATATCCTACCTCTTACACCCTCCCACTCGTCATCACCTCGACCTCACTCTCTGCTCTCCACCTTCTCTCTCTCAAAAAAAAGAGACAAGCTCGCATCAATCCCACCTTGTGCTGCGGTCGCGCATCTCTCTGTGCCTCCGATTGTTTTATTGCACCCCGGAAGAAAATAAAACAGCCCTCCGCTCAGTATCTCCAGCTCCTTTCCGACTGCCAGCCCTCTCAATCTTTCCACCTCGCCTCGCCACCTTTCCTCAGGAGCCCTCCCCTGGATTTGCTCCACAGCATCAGCCTCTTTCTTTTAACCTTCACCTTCGTCCTCAGCCCTTCGTAGAAAGGTGCAAAGATGTGCACCGATTAGTGCCACAATCCTCACACCCACACCTTAAATCTTTTGCCCTAATCCCCTTTCAACCTCTCACTTCACCCGTCGAAAATTTCCTTTTCGAAACTCGTCACCCGTGTCTCCCCATGCATCCAAACGCTCCTATTTCCCATACCTTTATTCCTTGGTAAGCGTCCCTCACGGGCGGACAAAAGTGTTTTCAGCCTTCCTCACGCTCCCCTTCACCCATCTTCTTAGCGCCCTGTTTTGGCCGAGGGATGTCCGGGAGTGTCCACCAGGGGCGACCGCTGGCCCTCTAGCCCACGTCCCGTCTCCTGAACAGTACCCGTTTGGTCAACCTCCGTTCGACGGCCTTCCCCTTGGAAAAATTACATGCCCCCCTCCCCCCCCCCCCCCGGTAAGCGCCACCCTCCCTCAGAACCATTCGCCGCATCTGCAGCCTGGACGAGGACGGGAGAGACCCTCCACGAGGCTGAAAGACGAGGAGAGGCCCTCATGTCTCCCTCTCTACGGCAGTTCCCCCCCCCCCCCACCTCACCCAACCGTGGACGGGCAGTAAGATGCTTCAACATTCCAGAGAGCAAAAGTTGATGCGTTTTCTTCCCTGCCTGTTGAAGTCTCAGCTTACTTCGCGGTGGCACGAGTTTTGTTGTGTGTGCGTGTGTGTGCTTCGACCAATGGTGTCGCCGCCAACATGTGATATGGGACCGTGTGCCTCCCAGCACAGATTTATTCCTGTAAGTGTATTTTTACTGCTCCATAAAACTTATGTAGTTAAACGATTATTCCTTACCATTTCTTGCCCAGTCGCCCGCGTCAGACAAAAGAGTGATAAAGATGAAGTGAATGTGAGTCGTTCTTTGCATTTCAAAGTTTGTATATAGCTCTCTATTAGTACGCATTTTTTCAGTATTTGTGATTGTGATCCCTGTGTACGAAAACCAAGGTTAAATTAATAATCCCAGTGGTGATGTTATATCTGTGTCAAATGACTTAGATAAATATTATGAGTCTACTTGCTTGTTTTTTGCCACAAAAAACAAACTTCCGTCTTCAAAAGACATTGTTACATTGCTGACTAGCCAAAAAAACGATATTGTCATATCAATTGTTGGCAATGGTGCGTTCATTCATTTTGTCATACATTATTTTGTGAAAAAAATCATTATATGTCTCACTGTAATGATATTATAAAATAACAGTTTGTGAACTTTAAACACCATCCGAAGGACTTCACCACTGATCTGTCTGTGATTTGTGTACGGCAAGTGGCTAGGAAAAAAGGATTCAAAGTATAAGAAAATGAGAGTGAATGGCATCAACGAGTGCCTCGAATGCATGAGATTTTTTAGTGTGTGTGTTAAATAAGCGGGCGATTTCCAATTAAAAAAGACAACTTCTCTCTCCTATCGATGTATATAATGTAAATGATTTGTAGACAACATGAAATATATTTATGCTGCATTAGAAATATACGCAAATGCATTATTTTTTTCGATCCCCTCATACCCACCACACGCGAAACACCTCTCTAATTTAATTTCCCCGAGTCACGGGCTTCAACTCCCCACCCCCTTACCCACCCCACCACCCCCGCTGATCTCCGAAATCCTCAGCTCCCCACCGCTGCCGCCCTCACGAGCCCATCTTCAACCCAATCCCTCGCCTTTGTTTATTTTGGCACTCGTCTGCTGCTCGCACTCATCCTCTCGCCTCATGCGGAGGAAGTGAGGTCGCCCTCCTTACGATTCAACGTCCTCCCATCCTTCTGTCCCTTCAATTTTTTCCTCCCTGTTTTGTTTGCCTTTAACTTTCCGACTACACACCGCGGGCGCTGACGAAGCAGCAGTGATGTTCCAAGGTGGCGTAAGCATTGCTTGCTTGCTTGCTTCAGCGGGTGAGACGAAGAGCTTGCTCTTCTCGTCTTTTGCCTCTCTTTTACCCTTCCCCCTTTTGGAACTCTCGAGGGGAATGGAAGAGAAGAAGGTGTTGTTGTTTGACCAACGACTTGATGGGGAAGGGGGCGAAGGACTCCGGGAAGTTGGAGGAGAGAGAGAGAAGAGGGATAGGGGAAAGGGAGAGAAATATTTGGTTCCACTAAGGTAGATTGCCATTTCTGATTATATTTTTGCAATAGATAGCTTAAATGTTAGTCAAAAAGATTAACAGCATTCAATACAAGAAAAAAGGAACACGTACTACCATTTTCATCTTGCAACCTTTATAGGTTTCAATTTTTCTGCCGTGGTATGCAATTTTGTTAGTTATTCTCAATGTATTACTGCTAACCGATGAGGTGGAGGCGGTTTCATCCACCTTAAGGTAATGCCGTCGATTTCCCTCGGCAAAAAATTTCTCGGAGTCGGAGCAAAAAAGGAAAGGTTTCAGAAAGCAGGAAATATATACATAGTCTGAAGCTCATTTCTTTCCGCAAGAATATATATTTAATTTGTGCATTTATGCTCCATTTCATAAATCTCTTTTGTATTGCGGTAACTTCTACTTTTCCTTGAGCAAGGAATGAATAAACATGGAGGCATCATACGTTCTTCAATTCAATTGCCACTTACTCAGATGCCTCCGCTGGAATTATCCGATCTCTCGCAGGATGGAATGCTGTCACTTATCCTAACATGTCCAAAGTGAAATGGGTTTCAAGAGTATTTATTTCTATCTAGAAGCGGAAATTCTTTCTTGTGAATTACGGCACACTTGAATGTCTCCTTCACGATGATTATGCGATGGGAAATGAGAAAGTAAAATCTCATTATCTCTATTTGCTTGTTGTGAAACCAAATTCACACAAAAAGGCGAGCTTTCAAGCTTTATTCTAGGGTGTTTCGAGGCAAGCCATGGATGGGTAAGCACAGTGGATCAATAGTCTGTATGTCATACGAGGCAAAAGAAACTGACTGTCATGATTTTGAGTAAAAAGAACATTAGCTAATTATTGTTGTCTTCATATCCTAGTTGATTGCGCTTAATTTTGATTAATGCTATGCCTTTTTTAGTTACCAGCGTATTTTGAGAATTAAAAACTAAATAGGAACTTTGAAAGATTTACTTTGATCTCCATCAATCGAGAAAACCTAGAACAGAATAAACTAAGATAAAATGAAATAAGAATAAGGTATTCGTTGCTTTCCGACTCTCTCATACCTTTGACTACCTATTGACATCTTTTACATGAGGCAAGTTCACATTTCTCTCTTTAATGTACAAAATATCTTCATCTGGAGTATTCTTTTACTTCTCATCGATTCGGAGCGTTATTTGAGCAATGCCATAGACTAATTACCATCCGGGCAATCACTTGGAAAATCAAATATATGGACTGTCTGAAAATTTTGATTGGTTTACTAATATTTCAATGCTTGGCTCATATGACGGCATATCCATATTACCAACAATATCTTAGATTTTCAACTTTTAAAAAATTAAGATTACAGCCAGAAGTCATGGAATATTTGAAAAAAAAAAGTTTCAAGTAAAATAGCACAATTAGTTAATGTTTTGAACTCTTGTATAATGTTGCAGCATTTTTTACAGGTCAATTTAATTGAGTCGTTTTTATTATAAATAAATATATTCACAAACTAAAAAATTTTGCAACTATAGCGTAAAATAAACATGAACCAATGATGAAATTGTGTAACGTAAGTGACCAAAAAGTACGAAAGTTAATTCATCCAAAATGATAGTAATTCCCGAAGTACATTTTATATCTAATAAGAACTTCATTGGTATGGTCAGATATACCAACAGAGGTTAAACAGCCTAGTAAATTTTATCGGAGAAAGCATTTTACTGTATCATCAAGTACGCCACCATGATGTATAAAAAATACACATGCCTGATTGACACCAAATCCTGCTCAACCAGCCGTGCTAATAATGAGAAAGAAGTACGATAAATTTTAAGAATCTCAAAGATAAAAGGAATTGCAAAGATTATCAAGGAAGAGTTAGGATTGTACAGCCTCATAAGAAGAGAAAGTAAGAAGGGAAGAATACGATAAGTAAGAAAATAGGCCAGTAAAAGAAGTCAAGCATTTTGAGCTTTCATGCTTCTTATGTGACAAAGTGATTTAAAGCTCAAATGGCCGTAATAAAATTAGTACCACTCCCCAAAAAAGGAAAAAGAAATACACTAAAATTTAACAAGAAAGGCCTAGCTGTGGTGGTTTACGGGAAGGTTAATTCCTTGCCTATGACCAGCCACAGTATTCAACCCAACAGTAGGATACCTCAATGCGCTGTTAGATGGTCCATTTAAGACGCCAGGGTTCCGATCACCAATCACTCTTTCCGTGAATGCTTGCGGGCATGGGATTCTGCGCTATCCAAACACTAAAAGACAAACACAGAGCATACATTTCGCAACCACTCAGGAAAATTCACATGGACACTTGATCTGGCCATCTTCTGGTATGAATCTCGCTAGAAATATGTAGTTCACGGGGTAGACAAAATTAAGGTGAAAAGAGACTCAAATAAAAAGTAAAAGACGAGAGTGCACGGTAAATACGCTTGTTTTGGCCACAAGATGACCATATTCACCTAATCATAGTTTTATTAGTTTTATTCAAACTAATTGATAATCTCAAAGCAAATTTTATATTTAAAAGAAACTCTTGAATTAGTCAAATTTACTGACGAAGCAGGTAAATGTAATCATTTAGAAATTCTCCAGGTTTGTAATGTAATTGGCCAGAATTTATGTTGTATTAAATCATAGAAAACATAATATAATACGTAACAGATCTCCTTATCAATGCCGTAGGTTCAGAAAGTTATTCATAATAAGGTCAAGATGTTCTTACAAGCAGTTAATAACTTGGAATCCAAACAACAATCATTGGTAACAAAAGAGCCGCGCCAGGTAACGTGTGTGTACCTGCATTAAATTCAATAGGCAAGGTACAGACCGCCCATGTTCCTCCTACTTATTATAAAGTAAAATAAAAACCTATCCCAATAGTAAATAAAATTAACATGCTCCTTAACCTCCTAAGAGAGCAGATTTGGAACGTTATTTAAAAGCCTGATATTTCATATGCATATTCTACCTGATGTCAGAGATCATCCAGCAAACAGTATTTAGAATATTTCTGTCGATCTTTTGGCAATCTCCTTACACGAGTTCTTCTGTTAAGATTCAGAGTAAATTTGTAACCTTAGTGACAATCGAATTACTCACGATTTCAGAATTTCGGTACATGAAAGGTAAGTAAATTAGAATCGCAAAGTAAATGTCTTAATTGACCTCAGAAAAAAATGGGTAACCAAAATTAAGCAAAAAGAGAATTAACTTAAAATGTACCATTGAAAAGGCAAATGAAACTTAATTATTAGTTCTGAATTTATTTAGCAGGTGATAACTGTAACAAAATACATTTTTACGTACAAAAATTAAATCCTTCGTCCAAAACTATTTGAAAGCAATGAAAATTATCACACATGGATGGACTGGTCGCAGGAAGTGTTGTCAAATTCAAAAACGAAGGATAAAAACTCACTATTAATGTGGGTTCCTTATTTAATGGAAAAAGTAGAAGATTATAGCCATTAACTAATCCCATAGTGACATGATTTGTTTTACTTTCATTCGTGGTGCATGGACCCGTCAAGTACGTGATCCTCCAATTAAAGTCCCTGGTATTTCGACAATTTAAACGCTAGTAAAGAGAGTTGGTCAAATATTTACTCGTCATTTTTGGATATTTTGTCAAAAGCAAAACATAAGACACTTTTATATATCACAATATACTCACCAAAGAATTGCACGGACTTATACTTTTCATTGATAATGATATGTATAAAATTAAGTTAACCGCTACTTCAGGCCCTTATGGCGGCATAAGGACTGGACAATACAAAGCGAGTTCTCTTTTCAGGTGTCGCTGTTCCATAAAGTGAAGCCTGAAACTGTAACTTGTGCATAAGGAGGTCATTACAGGTAGATTCAAAACACAAAGTTACTAAGATAACAAGTTGTTTAAGCTTAAACCCTCAGATATATTACATTTTCACCCTCAGATATATTATTTTTTTCTAAATGAATCATTTAATAATGCTGCAGGAAATTTGGAAAAATACCACACATCTCATAGAATCTATATTCCGTTTTGTCTGTTGGGGTAAGTTTCACCAGCTATCGCACTCCGCAATTGGATTAACAAAACAACGAGGAAAACTTTGTGTATTAATGTCAATCCACCCAGCGAATGTTCAATGCCTCAAAAATTAATATGTTAATAGAAAAAACCACAGAACTATGAGCCATTTTCATAACTATGTGGAACCATTACACCATGATGAAAATAAGGTACGAACAAACTGGAAACTTCGAGAGGAGCTTTTCATTTGTATGAGATATTTTAGAGGAGGTGGGTACATGTTGGACCAAAATGTATGCCAGTACTTTTAAGATATAACTAATGTAAGATGGAAACTAGAATGTATATGAAATAACGAGGTCAAATAAAGGATGCAATAGAGATTGTCTCACATCTGAGGATAACTTATATGATAAAAGAGGGTACAAATATTTTTCTTTCCCTCATTTTCAATATCGATACTAAATCGTGGGTTGGTGCGGAACTTAGCGTTCATATATCACCAAAATCGCTTTTCAAATAACCAAGGACTTTAACAGAGATAAACCAATCAAGGGGTGATTCATCTTTCATCCACCCAAATTATGAGGTAGATCAGAGGGAAGCATTAAGTGGAGGTTTTTTTACAATGATTGCTTCTGATGGCATTTAGTATTAGTTATATTGCACTGTTTCCACAAGAACGCCGAATGCTTCAACTCAAAAGGAAATCAACAGCCGAACCACAATTGTTTACTCTAATTTTCCCTCTTTTTATTTCCAAACAAACCCTATTCTCTCTAGGCAAAAGTAAACTCTAAATTGTAGCTAATTGCTTAAAAAATTCGTAGCACCCGACCAACCCGTCACTTTTTCCGATCAGCTCATGCTAATTTTACGCGAACGGGGATTTAAACTCTCAACATTTAGGTAAGCAGTTGTGTGTTGGCCGGCTAAGATTCCGAATAAACCTTGGTCCTCCAACAATAAGGCCAAATATGTGAACTGTAGAAATAGATGTAGATCAGACTTAGATCAGATACACACACAAAGAAGAAGAAAACGAAAAGCATTGTTTCATTCAGACGAAAGGTACGTTCTGACTGCAAACATATAAAATAGTTACCTCATGTACCTTCTGGACTCATTAGGAAATAGCTTCAAACCACACTTGAACCAGGAAGGTTTGCAAACGAATCAAATTCCAGAACCGCATGAATAGAAATAAATAATATCCTCTGAAGTTATAAAGTGAAACAAAAAATGAATTGAAATGAAGACAAAAACTATGAAAAAGAAAACAACATTGCAATGAAAAATGTAAATGCAAGAAGGTATGAAATAAAGAATCCAAATATTCCTCAGATTACATCCATATGAAATAACTACCCTTGAAATCACCTGATAGACAAGTTGGAGGGTGAGATTGTGAGGTGACAATTATGACGGTACCAGTAGTGTTAGAGGAACGACATACAAATGACACTGTGGGGTTATCTTCCAATGTGCCGTTAAATTATGAACATACCGATATTTTCTCTACTAGACAGTCAACTGTGCAATAAATCACTTGGGGTGCCATCAGCCATTCAGTACATCCCAATAATTGCAGTTAGATTTGGGCAGGTAACTTAAACAACGCCTAAACGATTCATTTTCAGCCTCTTCTTAGTTTCTTTCGATGATTAATACCCTTAGTTCGATCCAAAATGTTTTATTTTACCATCAGTTGAAAAAGTTTTGAGATTCCTTTTCATCACTTCTTTCGAAATGATGTTATAAAAATATCTATGAATTATTTTCATATAAGAATAATTTTCCACTAATCCCCCACCTCTCCCGATGGCATATGTTTCTATTCCACCGAAATGAAGTGAAAATAATCCACTATAGCTAAAGCTGTCGATAAACGCATAGAAAATTGGGCAGTGTCAACTAAGTTGTAATTATGAAAATATTCTATCAGCACAGCAGTGAGGTTCAGTTGTCGGCAAAGCTTGATTATGGTGAAAGCAACTGTTACCGAATTTGTAAATCGGCAATAGAAACCTTTGAGAGGGTTGGGGAGGGAGGAATTATCCCAATGAACCAGGAACGAAATTATATTTGTCGCGTCACGCCACGTCCGTCGAACGTCAAACTTTTTAAGAGCAGCGCCGGCCCACTCTTCACTTTCACGAATCCACAAATAATTCCAGATATAACGACCTACCTACTCAAATAGACTATTACTTCATCACTCACATTGGCCATTTCTTTCACCTACATTTTCTCGAAGAATTTAGTAGAATTTCTAAGGATTTTCACACAAGTTTCACATCCAAGAAGGTGGCGTATTTATCTATTTCCGCGTTCATTGAAAAAAAAAGACTGTCTTTAGAAATCCCTTGAATGTCTAGAAAATGGCATGATTAATTGCACATTTAAGTAGTTGTCCGACAACGGAGGTCCTTTGCGCTATTAGGAATAAGTGAATAGGATGGTATTGGAAAAGAGATCGGAATTCCACTGAAAAAACATTCTCCGCCGAGATTCGAACTTATGATATCCAGGTGAAAAGCCGGATATATCCATCACAGCAACACAATCCACTGGAAAATTATGTGAACACTTCAAACTCGAACAAGGAAGTCGAACACAAAGAGCGAAATCAATCAACTAGCCGGCTCTTTTAGCCACGGAGAATGGAGGTCTCAAAACATCATGAAGACGGATAACCACCCGAAACCCAAATGCTCAAGAGGAATGGAACGCTTTCGCGGATGAACCAAAGGTATCTGAAAACACGTTGCATTTTTGAGTGGACGTAATGAGACCAAACGCACGCTTGTATGCATAGCAAGTTTTTAAAGAGGAAGGAGGATCCGAAAGATAGGGAAATGAAGAGAGACAGAGGCGCAACAATGACACGGTGAGGATAGGGAGGAATGCTTTAAAAGGTGTTGGCAAGGACTTTGAAAAGGCGACGAGGGCCGAAGGGACGGTGAGGTGAGGAGGCGAAAGGGGTAATGGAGGAACGGTCGTGAGATGTAAGAAGGAAAGAGGTGGGAAGGAAAGGGAATTGAGAGAGGAGAGGAGGAGGAGGAGGAAGAGGTGGCGGTGGAAGTGAGAGGAGAGCCGTTGACAAGACGAGCACCTCACCCACTCTCCCGGCTGCCATGCCGAGCGACTTGAGCAAACATCACCGCCTCCCACTCTTGACGGACAGAAGGACTTGTGCGGGGGGCGGGAAGAGGGGAGATGGAAGGTAAGGGGATAGGGGATGAAGAGAAGGAAGGAGTGAGAGATAGAATAAGGAAGAGAGGACAGTCAGAGGGGAAGAAAGAAAGAGGCAAAAGAAAGAGCATGTGGTTATTCTGTTTTGATAGCGCCGCGGCCTCCCTCCCTCGGTCACCCTCCGCCACTTTCATTTGGCGCAGCAGCGAGAGAGAAAAGAGGTAAGCCGAGGCGTAGGCTGCGAGATGGGTGACGAGACACTTTGTTACAGCGGGAAAAGGGGACTGGGAGACAGTTTGGAGAGGGGAGGAGTACGTGTGGGGAGGTAAAGAAGTAGGAGGAAGGGTAGGGAGAAGAAGGCAGTTTTTAGATGGTGATGGGACAATGCGTTGTCACGGACAGTCTAAAGTTGGTGCAGGGTGTTGCGGCATGTGCTAGTGTTATATTCCTACTTCCTCTCAAGAGGAATGCCTTCTTCTCGAAGAAATATTTTGAGAAACGCTCTTGGCACTCATTTTACCATATATAGCAGGAAAATCACCACAGGCGCTTTCAACTAGCCATGAAATATTTATCCTTCGACCCAAGTCTGAGACATCTTTTTAGTCGTTTTATCAACTTTTTTTCAGTTGAAAACAATAAACCTCAAATAAATCAGTTCCTCCTGTTTGAGATTAAGACTCAAGCTTCAACTGTCCTTATACATTTCAATCTTCATGGATGTACACATTTCAATGACATCATGTTCCAAAATATGGTGTTGGAGAGTAATTACATGAAAACCGACAACCATAGGGTGTCGGAAACAATACTTAAAACATAAACAAGAACTTATTATAAGAATGTTTAAGGACAGGCGTGCTGGTCTCTCCCCAGTCGTGTACGTATTCATTCTATTTATTATAAAAAAGGAAAAAATAAGCTAATGCGTATAATATAAACGTGCCCATACTATGGTGAAATGTATAAATGAATAATCTTTTGAATAAAGTAAATAATTAAGCTCTTCCTATCAACGCCTCAGCAACATCTAATTACTTAAGCAAAATGGTGAAAACAAAGTTTAACAATAGTTTAGAGAAAATTAATGTTAATTTCTCTCACGATTTCCATAACTGATGTGGACAATGGACGTTTTCAAAACGTATTTTCCATACACTCATGCAATATTTTTCACTCTAGTGTTATCGCTCTGAATGTGATGCCGGATGCAAGGTTTAACTACCTCTATCTCTAGTCATATTGGGAGCGGTTCATATATTGAGGTTGTGGTATGCGAGTTGGACTTCCAACGATGGAGCACTAACGTATCTTATGGAAATATGATAAAATTATCAATTTAAATTGATTAAATTCTTTTTTTCCTTGCAGATAAAAGTCATTAATATACTCGGTTACATCAAAGCCCGGAGCTATTAAAGGAAATTAAATACCACAGATTTGCAATGTGATGATGACAATAATTTAGGGCTAGTTAAGGAAATGAAATAAAAAACTAAAGGTATGCTCGAAGATAGGTTAAAAAAAGTCTCATACTTTTCATAATTACTCACACTGTATTCATCATTTAGCTTAGCTATTACAAATAAATGAATATTAGTAGAAACACAAAGAGAGTTCCAGTAGATTTGACCCAAAGAATAAACAAGTGTACATAAAAAAGCAATGTACCCATTTAATAATGCTATATATTCCCGAGCGGTTTTAGCAGTTTTTTAAGCAGCATATATAATGTAATGTAATATTAGCAGTTTCACTATCATGCAATTAAAAATGAAGAAGGATACTGCATTTATTTGTGACTAAAAAACCTCTGCGAAAATAGAAATATAATTCTTGGAAAAATATGGCATAAAATAAAATTTAAAAGCTAGGATTCCTCGTTCATCTTCTTATAATTAACATAATTTTTTCCAAGGTATGATAGGCCTTGTTTCTTTTATTTATTAATTTTTAAATAAAGGATAATATATAATCCATTTGCCTATCCAATTTATTTTGCTTCTTCAAGGTCCTAAGGGTTGTTAAAGTGCATGTTAGAACGATTGGAGATACAATGTTTCTTGGGTATTAGATTTGTAATTGGCGCTTTGCATGTGTGGTACGCGGGTTTTTAATGTAATGTCGGTGTTCTACCATATCATTCATGCATGCCTGGTGCGAAAGCACCCCCTGCCACACACCCTTTGGGTGGCTTGCAGGGTATGACGTAGATGTAGATGTAGAAGGGTTCGTGTAAAAAGTGTCTTCTAGTAAAGATAATGCATCTTCACCAGTTAATAACATCCACGAATAAAAGAACAAGACCTATGATTTCCTGAAAAGATAAATGTTAGTAAAAATTGAAATTATCCATGACCATCGCTTTTAACCTCTTTTTCGGTTTAAAATTGCCCGGGAACAATGCGCTCAGGCACTTTTTAAGCCATTTCGTGTTTTGCGGGGTATTCCGCGGGAGACGGAGCGCATGCAAGTCACCGGAGGAGATTTATAAAGACTTTAGTCACAAACAGCGTATTTGAGGTGGACAAGATTTCCGTCACCGTGACCGGGTATGGGTGTTTCCGCAAAGGAGAACGGAAATTTATAGAGACGCTTCTCAGAATTTTGTATGTTTCCTCCGCCATTTCCTACCTAGCGCCTATCTTGCAGCGCGCGAGAGGGGGAAGAGGATGCGCCATATATAATGGCTAGCAGGAGAGACGGATGATGCATTGAGGCATGAGAAAGTTTAAAGAATGATACTGACTCGGCTTAAGAGGGCGAGAGCGGCGAGGGGGTGGCGGGAGGGAGGTTTGAAGCACGGGAGGAGGTGTAAGGAGAGGGATGCGAGAGGGGGGGTTCGAAACAACCCCCGGAGGACGGGGCGGGGGTGGCGTATCGAGGGGGTGGGTGGAAGATGTGGAGGAGATTCTGACGGCAGATGGGAGGGAGAGATAAGAGACCGCGGGGGGAATCATTGAGAGAGGGTTAGGGGGTGGAAGAGGAGACAGGAATGTGGGGAGGATAGATGGGAGGGACAGGGTCTACAGAGCGGAGGGGAAGCGGGACAAGGTTAGTGTGGTAGCTACAGCACTGGCGTCCTATCCATAGAGCCCGGGCTCAAATCTAAGAAATGACTCGATAGTTCCATGTAAAGAGTAATTGTAAGATAGTACTCTGTGCATTTAATGGGTCGTTAAAAGTGTGGTTCCTTTTGTAAAAGGTCTGCTAGCACAATACATGTGCCTACACGGGTTCATTCTCGAATGCCTTCTAAAATTCATTGAGTGCACTTGTCAACTTGCGCGAGTGCATGACATACAGTGAGAAGCTTTTGTTCTAAATCGGAGAATTTGTTCACGCGAGTGTTTACTCATGAGCTCGCGCGGGTGTTTGCATCGCGTAACCTGGTCTTAAGAGTAGCCCGTGCTACCACTATGTTTCTCCATAGTCTTCCTCAATTCCCCCGATAAGTCTTTCCTTATCAATCTGCCACCATGTCCCTAATTAAGAGCAAAGTGCAAATTGACTCAGCTTTTGGTGGCCTCCCTTCTATAACAAATGAACCAGGTAGAGGAGGCAGGGAAAGCAAGGTATAGACTTCCAATAACTAATTCACAAACTAAAAAACAAAACAAAATCGTTCACCAAGGCTGGATGAAAGACTAAGCAAACGATTTTTTTACCGTGGATTTCATACATTTATAGGAAATATATAAAAGAATAGGTACTGCAAATGTTTTACTAAAAATGGAACTAATCACTTAACAAATTATGAAAATTCCTCCATAGCTACCAACGCAGTCATAGATAAAGCCAATATAATGACTTCAGAAGACAAAAAGCGATAGAAATAGGAAGAAACAAATTAAAAACTTTGTAGCATTTTAAGGAAGCATCCTGTTGTTTTCTGAGGATGCATTTCAGTGTACGGAAGCTAATAAAAATAACAGAAATGTATTCTGTGGAATCGCAATTTTTTAATTTGAAATTAAAATGATTTCAAAATTCATTCAGGATTTCTACGAAGTTTCGACCTCAGTCATCGTACATGGAAATCGGAGTTTCGGAAAGATGACAAGTTCGATTGGGTAAAACTGCAATATTAACGGGAAAAACAAACAGAGTTTCCTTTTAATATGCAGCCTTACGCATGGAGGAAGCGAGAAAAATGAAAAAATTGTTTTTGCAGGTTCTAGCACCTACGCTACATAAGTTAAAAAGTAAAGAGCTAATCAAACAGAAATTAAATGGAGTATGTTAACCGATGGTGGTAAACTTGGACGTTTTAAGGAAACAAGTAGAACAACATAAGCATGCATAATCACTGCAAACTTGCAAGTAGCTGCAAGCACTAAAGGTATTGCAGAAAAAGAATGAGGATCATTTGAGGCAAGCAAACCAGCTATTAAGGACTACAAAGAGCGATGGAAGAAGTAAATTTGAAGGAAAGGCAGGTAATTCTATCAAACACACAGGAACATCGGCCTTATAAATACATTAATTGAATAAGTGAGAGATAAAAGTAAATGAAGTTTAACACTAAAATGCAGCAAATGGAATGACATTTTAGAAAATTAAATGAATTAAGGCCAACACAGAAATCAAAGTGATTGCTTCCATATTTTTAACTTTTTAATTTAGAGCGGTGGGTGGAAGAGGCAGTCCCGAGTGTAGACCAATTTCCAAGTGCATCAGTATTTTCCTTACAAAGGCAAGTTTACTCCTGGATGATGTCGAAGAAATAAGTTTTCAGAATAAAAATAAATTGAAATTTCAATTGATTATGCAAAACAAAGTATTAAGTTGTCCTTTATATTTAAAATATCATCTACATGAAAATTTACAGAGACCATCCATTAAATTATTAGATCCAAAGATATTCCGAAAGAATAAAAACTGACCAGAATATGTCAATATTTTTTAAAGAAGAAGCAGGCTCTGCAAAACCAAGAGGTTCAACAACGAGCAAAATTGACGGAGCGTAGCCATTCAACCATGTAAGACAGAATCTGAGATCACTCATAACAGAAAACGTTAAAGGAATGAGACGGACTCTGAAATTAAATTGAGTTTTTTTCGACCTGTTATCTTTACTTGGAGTGCCATTTGATGGTATTGCAAGAACTAGGATGGAAAAGTTGGTTAGGCTGGCAAAAATTGTAGAAATCATTTAATGAAGCTTCAATGCGATCCATTTTCCATGCCAGCAAAATAATAAAATCCGGCATACTTAATTCCCTACATCATGTAATAAGTAGAAAATTATGGAAATGACTGCCAAATGGCAATATTTACAACATTATTATTTCACGAACGCAAAGAACCTGGTAATTCTGCTAAAAAAAGTTAATTATTAGTTTGTTCGATAGGTTGTGTAACCAATTTATTCCTTTTCTATCTAATGCTAATTACTAATATGCTACACTATAAGGAGTAGGAACAGCAGGCATTGGAAATTTCCAGCAAAAATCAGGTACATCTGTGACTTGATTTAGTTGAAAGACGGCAATAACTTATTTATTTCAATGAAACGTGTTGCGCATGCTGTAGTGCATGTCGGTAAAAATTCACCCCCGCTATACATCAGTAGGAATTCGTTAATTCTTCAATACTCATAGCTTCCATTATATTTATAAGGCAGCGTCATGCATGTCGGAGAAAATTTACCTCCTACCGCACACCCTTGAAGTGACTTGAAGGGTACCGCGTAGATTTAGATGGTCGCATTTCATTGCGACTCAATAAGAATTCCAGCATCGCCAACTAAAGTATTGCCCTGCACACCGTGATATCAGTTCGCATACCTATTGAAATTCCAGCATTTTCTCGCGATCTGCCTAGCCGTAAAATTAATGCTAAATCTGAATGCACACTGGTTGTAAAAGGGAAACAGAGACAGGGAACGATGATGATGCAGTGGCAGCAGTTGTTGGATCACTGCCGCATTTGCATCGACTGGGGTGCAGAGAGAAAAAATGAGAGGAAAAGGTCAGTTTACCTAGGGAGAGGAGGTTGATCTAAAGGGTGGGTGGCGGAGGAAGGGACAAGGAGAGTAAAAGGAGAACGATGGGGAGGAGGAAAGGAAGTGGGGGAGAGGGAAAGAGGAAGAGCAAGCGGGGAGGGGGGCTTGTTAAGAGGGGGGGAGGGAGACTGTGAAAGTGGGGACCGGAGCACTTACAAGAGCTACTCATAACTCCTGATACGGCAGCCATAACTCTGCTCAGCAAATGACGTGCATAAATCTCAAGATGGCGGCCGTAAGTTACAAGATGGCCGGAGTAATTCACGTTAAATATTAACTTTTTCTCTAAACCATCCTCCTCCCAGCCCCAGTCTCCTGTCGCGGTGGGCATTTTTTCCCCCGCTGCTTCGACGAGGGTTATGGTGTACGAGGGGGAGGTAGAGGAAAGGGAGGGTTGGCGGAGTTCTAGCGACGTAAAGGGCGTCGGAGTGAGTGGGAAAGGGCACAGGGAAAATATGGGAGAGAGAGAAGATAAAGGGAGTGGAACGGAAGCGACAATTAGAGACGGCGATGGTCGAAGGGAAACGGTGAATCACTCCGGAGCTTGAGCGAAGGGGAATGGGTGCGCGGCGACCGATGTCAGTGGGAGGTTAATACTTGGAAAATCGCTACAAATCTGCATTACGCAAATTAGCATAAGGTGACCGAATCCTGTTCCCAAAAACTGGTTCAATCTTCACTGAACTCAAGACTTGTCGAAGGCAGGTCGATTTTTTCTCTCTCAATTTCTCAGATTGAAGTAAAGTTATGATTATGTTATGATCGGAATGGACAATATGTATTAGAAGAAAATTCCACAAATGCACTGCTATATATAAAATCCGAAGATTGATATCGAGTGGAATTTATATGTGAATGATTGCAATTTTTTTATTTATGCAGAACTGCTACATATTGCATATGAGAAAATTGTAATTTGAATTCATATAGAATGTTAACTTTGGAATGAATATTGATAAAAAGTGCTCTCTCGGTGATAGGAGCAATCGTCAAAAGGCACATGAAAAATTTCTGGGCAAACATTTTTCTCAAAAAACCCGCGTGTAATTGAAGTTTTTTGGTCAAATGCTGATAGTAAACGTATCTGCAGGCAACCAAAAACCGCCTCATCCATTTATTAATATTTCTATTATAGCATATAAAATTCTTGTTTGCTGAAAAATATATGAGGGAGGACTTAAACGAATATAATCAAGGATCTTTCAATAAGCTGAGTACCACAGTATAATGAAGACATATCGAAAAACACTGTAATAAACATTGGTTGTGTCGAAGGCAGCATAGAATGAAGTGAGCTAAAGATCGCAAGCAAGGAAAGAAGTAGTGATGGATTGTATATATTCCAGAAAAAAAAAGAGAAAAGGTAAGCAAGGGATGGATGAAGGGAAGCGAGGAGGGATGCATATCCTACCGGACGCGGCGGGGGAGAGATAGGGAAGGAAGAGGAGGACGAGTGAAAAACTGAGAGCAAATTGAAATTACTGCTGCAATGGGGGGGTAAGAGGAGACGATTTCCACGTAGGTATGAAGGAGTGGGAAGGCATAGAAGTGGAGGCATGGTGTGTTCGGGGTTTTGCTCAGCTCCTTGTGTGACATTCCTTTAGGCTGCGCTTATTTATTTGCTAATCTATCTTCCACCACCGGCTGGCCCCACGGGACTCCCACCCCCTCGAATCATCCCATCCCCCACTACAACTCACCTTTCTCCCCCCCCCCGCCCTTCCGCCCTTAACGTGCCTCTAAAAACATCGGCGATTCCTCCCTCCGACCTCCACACCTCCACGCGAGGAGCAGTGCGAGGATACCTCCACACAAATACTCTCCTACTTTCGTGCCCACCAACAAACCAACCCTTCCGTCTCTTCACTCGTGCGTCTGTGTGTGAGAGGAAGAGACAGGGGAGCGGGAAGGAGGAGGTGGGGAGGGTGGGTAGGCAGGCAGGGAGGGAAGCGGAGGGGGAGAGAGTAAACAGATGAGGCATGGGATGGGCCCTTGAATTATAAATGCAGCGTGAGCGAACGGCGGCCTGTGGACTTTCTTATGTGTAGTATCTTGCCTTGATAGCCCCTTCTCCTTCCATCCGTCCCTCCCTTACCCATCGCCTCTTTTGCCAACTCAAAGCTTCCCCTCCCACCGAATCTGCTATTTACTCTTTAGGAGCTCGACGTGCCGATATAGACTTCCTGAGGTCGTCTTAAGGTAGTTTGAGCGAAATATCATTTCACCCAGAAATCATAGAAGTTGGTCTCATTTTAAAGAAAAATACCTCCCCCTTCCGAAGATATCAAATTATCAGTCCCTTACCGCACTACTTTCCGAGATATTTGAATTAAAATACCATCCCAATAAATGGGAAATGGTACGTTTATGCGCTTCAGAGAGACATTATTTAAAAAATAAGGGACTTCTAACGTCTAGATCTCGTCAAAAAACTAACAGTATGTAGTCAATATGTTTTCTCACCCATTTTTGGAAATAAATCATACTGTCTTCTTTGTCATTTTTTCAGGATCACAAGAAACCTTCCGTTGTGAAGGGGATTCAAACGTACCGCGCGGAAAACACGAGTTAAGTTAAAGACTTACGCGGTTATTTTTATTTAATTACTTAGAATTTCAGTCTTAATTAAGTATATAATTGCACCATCAATTAATGCTTTTTACAGCTGCAGATTATTAAAACGCATAATTCAAATAATGTCTCCATTATGATTAGGGATCTATCTCACTCAAACTACCTTAAAGCTCTAATAATTACGTTATAAACACTCATAAAATTTTTCTTTCGAAAATTCAAACGCTAAATATTGTTCTTTTTCATTTTACTTATTTTGGTTGTCCAGCATATATTTTGGGAACGAAACATTTAATTCGGAATAAAAAAAGGAGTTCAAATTTAAAAAAATATGGATGCACGCTTTCTGGAATCGAGAAGGTAAATGCCGTGGGATACAGAGGGATAACACGACGTAAAGCGGAAAAGAGAGAAAAAGCATTAGTAGTGAAGGGGAGGGAATGTTCTGAGGTGGAGAGAGAGAGGGAGGAAGACGAGAGGGTACTTAGAACAGGTGGTGGTAGAGGTGGAAGGTTTATAAGTCTAGAGGAATCCACCGGAGGAATAGATGCCATTAGTTTCCTCGAACTTCAAAATTGTGCATACACAATAAAAAGCTACACGAAACGTGAGATTAAGACGGGAGGTTATTAATCGGGAGATTTGGGATGAAAGCGGCGGATAATATCGCCGAGAGTGATGGACGGCTCGGCGTGCGAGTCCAATGGGACCTTTCTGACCGGGAACTTCACGCCTGCACGGCTATCCTTAAATGAGCTCCCTCCCCTTTATAACGGACACACAAGAAAGAGAGGAAGCTTAAAATAATCGACGAAACACGTGATAAGCATGCGCCCTTCTTAAATTAAGCATGTTTAAAAAAAGCTGGCTGATTTAGTGACGAAAAAACTGTCAAACGGTCTCTCTGAACAGATGCCTTTGTGTGACTGTGACCCATTGGTGCCAAGTCGGATAAGCCGAAGCTAGCTATCAGCGAGGGATATTTCATATGATGAAACCTCGGCACGACACAGGTTTGAGGTATTACGTGGTTTCACGTTGAAAAATATGATCCGAGAAAGCAAGAACTTCCAATTTCGTACGAAACATTGACGATTCTTTTATGCATTGAATATGATAAGAATGACATAGTTATTTTACATATATTTATTTGAAGCTACCTGGGTTTCAACGTGGCACGATATCATCAGGTAAAATTATCAGAGAAGATGAAGAATTTATCTTCACAAAAATTATCGGGGAAGGAAGAATTATTATTGTGACCCATTCAGAACTATTTATGATACTACACATTCTTTGCTTTCTGCGATAGTTGTACCGGATATACAATATACATGAGCCATATTGACGTGGCACGCCGTCGTTATGTGATAAATGTATGTGAAATAATGAAGACAATTTTATTATTTACAATGTTAAGCAAATTTCACTGAGTCATGTCTGAGAAAACGGAGTTTATCCTTATAAACGTGTGTTAATTAAGGGTGATAATTATATTTATAAAACTCTACCTAGTAAAGTTCAGCATGCACCAGAACGTTGTTAGCGAAAAATAGCGCTGTATTGTGAAAATAATTCTTGATAAAATATTCGCGCACCATGTGGCGTCAAAACACTACGCCATCGATAATGTAGCGGATTTTGTTGCGAAATGGTATCTTTGTCAGTTAAACAATGAGTATTGTGGTTAAAATTAGACGCATTGTTGTAACTTAATATCTACCATTTATTATTCCTTCGATTTCTTGTGTTTCAACGGCTGAGATAATTTCGCTCCTGCGGCCTGCCAGTTGTAAAAAAAGACAACAGTAAGTGAATTGGGTGACCAACCATTCGGATTCAATTGGCTCAGCACAATGCAGCAATTAGGAGATGTAACGGGAACCGAACGTTTCATTAGTATTTCCATATTTATTTAAAGACTACCTGGGTTTCAACGTGGCACGATATCATCAGAAACAAATAACAGAGAAGATGAAGAATATATGATCACGAAAATTGGGGAGGAAGAATTATTATTGTGACTTCTAATGAATTATTTTTGCGACTATATATTCTTCGTCTTCTACGATTGTTGTATCTGATGAACAATTTACGACAAAGAGCCACATCGACGTGGCACGCCGTTTTTATGCGACAAATGTATGTGAAATAATAAAGGCCATTTTATTATTTACAATGTTAAACAAATTTCACCGAGTCATGTGAACCACCGATGGTCTGGCTCATTGTCGGTGGACGGAGCCTTACAGCTATTTTTTTGCTTCATGTCTCAAAATTACCTTGATCGATATGGCCATTCCCGTTAAATCCAAGAGCAGGGAAGCGGGACCGTGGTGTTTAACTGTTGATATGTCCTGTTAGATACAGTAATTTCTTACATTTCCATTCAAGGTAACTATAACTGTTATCGTTGCATGCGAAGTCAGTTCAAAAATTCCAGGACTGAGTCTTTTTACAAATATACCAAAAATCATTGAACATTACTAATTATTATTCCTTATAAACGATTTCCACTGCTAATCCTCGCACTTCTGCTATTAGCTTTTCAACGCTGGAATAAGGAAAAATCCACGTTTTCAGGTAACCCTTGTCGTACCTCCAGCGATTTGATATCCTCGACTGTGGCAAATTCTTCGACCGATGATGGTGGACTTAAGGTAAGGCAATTGAAACGAGTCAGCAGGGGCCGAATCAGATGAGTACGGGGCTGAAGAAGACTTCCATCCACTTTTTATGCAAAACTCACGAAAACATATAAATGGTTGAATGAGTATTGTTGCGGCGTAACATCAATTCACCGCCGCGCCAAGGTTTTGTTCTATTACATCGGTCACTCGATCGTTTGATTTAATGAGTAATTCGAGGGGACAACTCCTCCGAATGAAAGAAAACACTTAACATGATCTAAACATTGGATTGTGGATGATGTTCTTTAATTATTCATTTACAAGAATTTCAGATTTCCTCCCTGATGATGGGAATTTTGTTTCTATGCCATAACCCATGTTTCGCAAACTTTAATAGTAGAATTAAAGAATGTGTCATCATTGCTTGCCCTCGAAATGATTTCAGATGGCTTATTAGCCAGGAAAAATTACAAAATGGTCGAGTGCATTATATTTTTTTCACAAACACTGCTGCAACTCTAAAACGTAGAGATGTAAAATCAATAAACTCAAAGGAGGTAACTCGTGAGGTTTTCTTTCCAGCATCCGTCAACAATTGCATGACGCTACAATGACTGATGATCGCTAAAGTTAGTCAGTCCTGGAACTTTTTAAAGAGGCCTCGTACATATAGGTTATGCTCTTGATTAAGTAAGAAACAATGCTGTCATGCACTGTACTCAAATACTATACAATTATTTCACATAATCTCCCAATTTCCCCGGAAAGACTTACGGGGTGATAACACGAAAGTACTAGTATCGGAATAAGGCTATGCAAGTGCAATATGTTGAGAGCGTTTTCTATTGACCAGTTGCTTTAATTTTCTCAGCTTCTGTCTCCAATTTACGTTAATTACTAGTAATTTTTGAAATTAATGAGTTCCTCATTTCTTTCTTTTTTCTTCTACCTAATAGGCTACGATTATTTGATAAACTGGTTAGACACCATAGAGAACCCTAATAAATACATGTCCGTATTAAAAGGATTGACATAAAACATCTAGAGGCGTTGGCGGAAGAGAAAATGCTTGCACAAAAAATTGAAAAAAACTCAGCGACAGAGGAATGGGGAAGAATGCTTAACTGGAATTACAAGTCTTCACACTGGTAATGAATGGTAGCCATATTATTTAAAAGAATGCCATTCCTGCTCGGCTCATCCCTAAATTCATAGAACGGCAAACACTCATTGATCAAAGAAGCAATTGATTTAATTAACAAATGCCTTAAATTTTATTGAAATTTTCAATGACATTAGCATTTAATTTTAGCTCTTCCTTTCCTTCCTTTAGCCCTTCCTTTGATTCTGCACCTGCGATAAGCATGATAAAAAATGACAACAACAGGTTTTCACAACTTGTACAGAACATATACAAAATAAGACACGGCAATGAATATAAATAAATAAACATAATTTACATTAATGTCTATTCCTAATGAAATTGAATCAACAGTAAATTACAAATTTCTCTATTTTCTAATTTATTTTATAGAGATTTTTTATACCTGTATGCATCAAATATTACCCCAATAACCAATTCCTGGACTGGAAGCTAATCTAATAGATCACGTTCAAGAATGTGTAAAAAAGCAAGCACCATGGCAATTCCTAAAAGTAATCTTATGGGAACAGAAGTAAAATTGATTAATCAATCAGCGTGTAGGCATTTCGTTTCATTGATCACGCCTATAAAATATGACTGTGACGTAAAATTAACTTGGCTTGCTTAAAAATCGAAACATTCGTCTATCATGGTCAATTTATAACTCTTCTTGTCATGAGTGACTCATGAATTTTTTAGAGGTTCCGCTCATCGGTAGTCAACCGTAGATGGCTTCCCAGGTCATGTTAAGCGCTGTTCATTCCCAGTACATTTTAAGCGCTGATAGGCCTTTTATATTTAAAGAATTTCACTGGAAATCATCATCGCCCAAGCCATACGGTTCTGCTGTCTGCTAAACTACAGACTACTGTCAAACTAAATAATTTCAGCAAAAGAGCTTTAAGCAACTAAACGGGCCATTTCCACTTTAAAAAAAGATAATTATGGGAAGTAAGTTTCTCTCCTACATTCATTGAAGTAATATAATATTTCTTACTCTTATGTCTAAATTGAGAATAACGGGCAGAAAAAAATTTTTTTTAAATGTATTTACACTACATCTACATCTACGTGATACCCTGCGAGCCACCACGAGGGTGTGTGGCAGGGGGTGAAGATCACCAAATATGCACTATTGACATGCAACTAGAATATTTAATGGAGACATGCTAGATAATATGGTCACATGCTGCTAGATGGTTAGTATCTACATAATATGAAATGAATTATTGGTTGTTATAACATGCATCATTCACTACAGACTACTCTAACTATATTTCACCTACCTATCCCTTTGCTACGCTGCCTATTGTTCTCTCTTATAGTACGAGGGAAAAATGACATTTTAAATCTATAGGTACGACAATCTATCCCTCTAATTTTGTTAATATGATCAAACCTAGCATACAACGCAGGGATTCTCAATATATATCTAACGTCATCTGTGAACAACTCTGTTTCGAATTTACTTAAAAGGTTTAACCTAAATTGTAACCTGCGTTCTGATAGTAATTCCCATCCTAGTTCTTCTATTAAACTCGTAACACTTATACAATTATCATAACGGCCTTTAACAAATCTAGCGCATCTCCTTTGCACACACTCTAATTCTTTTATCAAACCTTCCTCGTACGGATCGCATATACTAGCGGCATATTCTAAATGAGGCTTGACAAGTGTAAAATAGCTTATTTCTCGTACTCTCTCATCGCATTTGCCTAGAACCCTTTTTACGAATCTTAATCAACGGTTTGCTACACTAGTTATTTCCCTGATGTCTGCTACACTAGTTATTTCCCCCATGACATGTCTTCAGTGATGGTGACGCCTCAGTATTTAATTGAATCTACGTTACATATTTTGTTTTCTTTGATGCAATATTTATTCCGGGGCAAGCCATTCCTTTTCCAAAAATTCATAATCGCGCACTTCTTCAAATTTAACTCTAGTTGCCATCTATCACACTAATCATCAATCGCATCTAAATCCTTAGCTAAAAACTGTCTGTCCTCTTCATTTCTAATTTCCTTATACACTACTGCATCATCGGCAAAAAGACGGAGCTTGCTATTTTTTACTACTGTATTTAAGTCGTTTACGTACAGAAGAAATAAAATTGGGCCTATCACGCTTCCCTGGGGAACACCTGATGTAACTTTTACTTCGCCGGAGCTGACACCCTCTAATACCACCCTTTGTACGCGTTCATGTAAGAAATCTCCTACCCAGCCTAATATATTACTGTCTATTCCGTATGATGCTAACTTCGCGAGTAACTTACAGTGGGGAACCTTGTCAAACGCTTTTCTAAAGTCAAGAAACGCTGCATCTACCTGTACGCTACCTTCTCCGGAAACTAAAATATCGTGAACAAAAAGGCTTAATTGAGTTTCGCAAGACCGTCCTTTTCTGAACCCATGCTGGTTTGTTATTAATAAATCCTGGCTGTCGAGGTGTCCCATTATTGATATAACTATTATATGCTCTATAATTTTACATGATAGTGACGTTAATGATATTGGTCTATAATTACATGGCTGTTCCTTATCTCCGCTTTCATAAATTGGGGTCACGTTTACTATCTTTCAGTCTTTGGGAACCGCGTGTTTGGGAGCCCTATTAGGGGTTTTGGCAATTGAATGCATTTTTGACACGTAGCCTTATGGCAAATGAGGTATATGGCATACAGATTTTCTTCTAAAGCGAATAAATACATTACATATTATAATTACGGTTGCTAAAAAACAAATGGTGCCACGCCGGGTGAGAAATTGGAAAGTACATATTCAAATACAATTTCCGCCCAAATTTCGAATATCGCTGAAAACTATCAGTCGCTCAAGTTATTAAATTATTTCCTTTTGGAAAATATCAGGAGATACTTTTGAATCATATCCATTACTGCACGTATGGGAAGTTCCACCCCATAAACAAATGCACTTAGAGGAAATCTAAGTATTTTTTCATCTTACCTGAAAAATTATTAAAATTTGCACTCAATGGCCCAGGATTACCGCTCCAGCCATCTTAATTCCGCGTTAATCACTGACGGAGGAGAGCACAGACGAGAAAAAAAGGAAAGAAAAGAGACGAGGCTCCTTGGGAGCGGGAGCGAGGCGATGTACTCGGCGTATACACGCTCACTCGTGAGGTCACTACGGGGAATGGATGGAGCAGGGGAGGGCAAGCGGCGGAGAGAATGCGGGGAAAGGGGGAGCCGAAGGAGGGGGGACGCTGGGTACCTACCCACCTGAGGCACCCACCACGTGAGGACGATGGAGTTATTGAGTGCTAGTGCCTTTGACAACGAAGCTAATTCCCCCCGTGTTGCGCTCACTTCCCTTTGACTCACTCCTAACCCGTTTTCCTCCCTCCATTCCTCCCCCTCTCCCTCCCCATCCGATCCACGCGATACGTCCAAACCACTCTTGCCCCGAGAAGTCCACCTCCCGCCAGCCACCCCCGGCAAACTAACCATCCATCCGCCCCCACTCCTCCCTCGACCCCCTAATGTCCGTAACCACCCTCCCTCCGACTTCGTAACCAGCACACCCTGCCTTCATCCAAACCCCTTCTCTGCACAGCCTCCCTTCCCACTCCCCACCCCTCAACCCTACTCTCAGTCTCATGTTATGCAAAAGCTACGTTCGACTTCCTACTCGGAGGGGTGGGGACTCGGGAGCCTGAGAAGGCTGGGAGGGGCGTTAATAGACGTCCGAACGCCGCTCCGCACTAATGCACCCCACCTCCTTCCACTCTCTCCCCTCATACGCTCTCTACCTCGCCCAATCACGCGTGAGAACCATCGAGCGCAAGCACGCGCGATCTTGTTCAATGCAGTCTTGATCAGAGGGTTGTTCATCAAACAACCATCTCCATGCGGTAGAAGTCTTCATTTTGGTAGTTCATAAAGACTGAAAGATCAGCGCAAAGGCTGCATCCTATACCGCAGGACCGCTATATTCCTAGTGAAATTAAAACAATAGCGCTGCGTTTCTACTTTTGCATGGTTAACAAAAGCCCTTATTCTTATGTAACTTTTACTAAGAGTTCATAAAATAAATTTATAAATACATTAAATGAAATTGGACCGGTGAATATCTTAAAAACATCCTACCACACTCAAATTACATGCATTGCTGGATTAGACGCCACGGTCAAGAGGGAGAGCAAACAGTCCCATGTAATGCAATATATTAATTATAACCAGACGGATTGTTAATGAGCGTCCTGGTTAGGAAACCTGCCCGGTTGTATATTGCTAAGTTACACACCTACTCACCCTTGACTAGGAATACCTCATGTCTTCGTCTATATTTCATGAACTTTCACTTCTCACGAGCAGTTGATAAAATATGTATAGAGGTCCTTAGGAGTGCATTATACAAGTCAATGTAGAAAACACCATTCTGTACTTAGACTACGTGCATTATTGAAAAGAACATCAAAAAGATCAGTCAGGTTGAAACATAATTGGGAAGAAGAATATCTAACTACTAGCAGATATAAGGACGAATGACACCATAACAGCAGAAAAATCGTTTCCAATCTTGAGGAGCCAGTTTTCTCATTCTTTATTGTGCGTGTTTATACTATGCCAATTCCTTTCAAATAGCGTAAAATCATTTTTATGCTAAAATCACTGTTTGAGTTCTTCAAACAGTCACAAGTACGACTCAATGCTCAATAAATTTTGAACCCCATGAATGCATGCACCCGAATACAGAATATAACGGTTACATTGTAAGAAAATTATTCGAACTCGAGGCGGGTAATCGGGTTTGGAGAGGTAAAATGGTATGGTAGAATGGGCGTTATAAAGTTATCTAACAAGTCTTAAGAGCCAATATCCATCCATCATTTGTAAATATAAGTTATCAAGAAAGAAATCAAGTGATGGTGAAAAGAGAACTTGGCCCACGTTTGAGGAAATCACTTAGCATGCGGGGAAGCTCTTGGTTATGCATCTTTGGGGCACAGACAGAACACGACGCCTCCCGCTGGCAATGTTAAGTTAAATTCTCACGTGAGTGAATTATTACCGACGTTCTGTCATAATAATTATATCTGTTCCTTGAGAAAGAGATATTTATGTGTTGCTCACTTTACTCAAGCAGAGGATTTATTTTAGCAAGCAAAACCTAGAATGGTAACAAAATGGTGGCTTTTCCGACGCTCACGCATTTGATATCACAAGGAAAATCATCATCACTTATTTCATCGGCAGATGCACAGAAAGGAATGCCACTATCCATGTAACTCAGTAAAAGTCATGAGTCTACATATCGATCTACGTATCCTTAAGCTAGTTCATTAAATTTAAGAAGACACCGTGTTACTGAAACAACGTGTATTTTCAGCTTTCAGAATGACGTGTTTCCATAGTAAAGAATAATCACATTGTTTAACATTCAAGCAAAATTCTACTGAAACTTTCCTAAATGCAAAAAGTATAATTTAATCTGATAACGGTAACAATTGCTATCTCAATCTTGCGCATTCCTGAACATTGATGCAAGATGTTGCAGAAATCGATCATATAGTTATCTAGGGCTTTATTGAGAGCAAAGGATCAAATTAAGGATTTTTGTAAAAACATTTGAAAACCTTAATGTTCACTCAGAAACAGGCGCATGGATGATTAAAAGAGGACAAAGGTATCACACACCCGGGGAATCTTAAACGTCGGAGGAATTTAAATGTAACAAACAACTACCACGTACACTTCTCTAACAGTATAGTTGAGTAGATAGACGGAATACTTTCCTAAATAGAACTTCTATCCATCATCCATACTTTCCCAAGTAATTTTCAGCAATTCACAGTGAAATAAAGGATTCCATGATCCACAAGACTTCTTTAAAACACCAAGAGATACGAATGGGGGGGACATCAGTAGGCGAGTGAGGTAGGTAGGTGAATAGGTAGAGCTATCAAATAAATAAAAAGTAACCTATACAGTATCGAGCAATAGATTTAGATCAGTTTTATTCACATGTAACTTAGTTTCAATAATCTGGCATTAACGACGAAGTGACTACGGTACAACTGATTGGGCGTAAATAGATTTTCAAACAATAAAAATAAAAAAAAACATATAGGGAAGCTTTAAAACAAACAACTGGAATCCGTCAGTGACACAGAGGACGATTTCAATGAAACATTTCAACCAATTAATAGAATCCCAGTCAGATGGATAGATTTCAAGTAACTGATGGATTAATACAGCAAGATAGACACTAATGCACTATTTTCACCGAGTTGAACCACCAATCAAAAAATCATTGCGATAAATAGCTGGTTCCCTATAAATCTTTATAAATATTCCACTAGAAATTGGCAACAGCGAGCTCAGAGCACAGAAAATAATATAAATATTCAAACCATTGTCAACTCTTTTATCGCAAATATACGATGTCTTACTATACAATAACCACAGGTTGACTAAAACACCTAATGGTACATATCTGGCTATATGAGCCTCGTCGTCCAAAATAAAAAAATTCGCGCCTTAATTAATGAAATACAAAAAATGTAGCTTTATTCATTAAAAATTTTGCATATAATTTAGTTTTTTATGTTTAAAAACAAGATGGATTTTTTTAAATTACTGATTAAACTACCTCATTCAATTTTATCTATCATAACAATCATAGACTCCAATTTTCTTACTTTTACTCGAACTAGAAACAGATGGCAGATTTGGTATTGCTGTGATTGGTTAATTAGCATCATAATCAGGTATATTGTACTATCAATCCTATCTAATGCAAAAAATATGCCATTTAACAAACAAAAAAGATTTTCTAGAGCTCATAGGTTAAAATAATTAAAAATTTCTTAATTGATAGTATAAGGCATGCATACGAACTGGCATAACATTTTCTAGTGTTTCTCGACTGTTTTCCACGATGTTATGAGAATATCGCATTAAGTTAAAGTTTTCAAATCTTCGAGGGCCCGGTTTGGCGTTTCGATAGCGGTTTAACATTTAAGAAATATCAATTTTCGCTGGTCTCACATCTCGAAGAGTACAGTCTGCTCCAGTGTTGATAGTGATATAATGTCATCAAAAAAAGGACAGAGCAGCGGCTAACACTGGTTCCATGGTTTTCAGTGCAAATACTTTACAATTGATATTTTTTAAAGAAAATTACCAATCAGAAAAATATTTCTTGATTTTATCTGAGGAAATAAAAAAATAATTGATATCCAAATTAAGACAAAAAATGTTTTAAATATTTTATCTAGGTATTCTTGCCATAAATTGTCCACGTGATATCGATATCCAAACCATTCATCAATATCATATTCAAGATTTCTGGGGTACTTTATTTTTAGCCTAAAAAATTCAACTTTTTAAGGTAGATTTCCCAAAAAAATTATGGGGTTCTTATGTGAATAAGAGGCTGAATTATCCCGCATAATTTTCCGAAATAATGCTATTGAAAGACCTCATGCCATTGCAACAGTTCGAAAACCACCTTTCATCGTCATAATTAGTACATTGAAGAGGGAGGAAGAAACGAATTCTTCGAGACATACAGGTGCTCAGTTCCTCGGCCGCAGCGTCCTTTGGCCTTTCTGTGAGATCTCTGCCGCTCCCTCCGCGCCCTTCGCCGCACATCTCCCGCCGCCTTCTACTTCCCTGGACAGGTACTTTATACAGCTAAGAAGAACTCATCACGAGCTTTCGGAAAATGCAAATGCGCGTCATTTCTCAAACACCCTTTGTAACCGATCCGTCGGGAGGTTTAATCCGAAGATCGCGAAAAAAAACTCGCGGTGATCATAGGATTGCTGCAGCGTCAAAAGGAATAATATTTTATTCCGATTGATGCTATTTCGTGTCTGCTTATTTTTAGAAGCGCTTCGGCTATATTTCCTAGGTGGTGACATACACGTGCTTCGCATTCCGAGAATAGCGAACCCACCATTTTATGCGTACTTACGCGCAATGAAGTTCTTAGGCGAAATTTCCGAGCTCATAAAGCGGCGCTAACCGTGCAGAACATGTTCGCAGTCACGTGACGGCACTTAACTCCTCGCAGCTGCCTCCTTAGTTCTCAACGACTTGTCATCTGCGGGACGGACGTCACAATTGCATTTAATAAACGAAGCGGGATGATATGGGGCTCTCTAAGAACTCCATGAACATTCTGACAGGACACGCTATGCGACCTAAATACATACTTAACTATGATTAAAAGCCAAGAAAGAGAATGTCAATTGCTTCGTTATAACAGCGATGAAAATGCATCAAAACGGAAGGAATGGTTTAATTGCTTGACAGCTGATTTATTGGTCGTAGGGCAAATCATGTCTCAAAAACATAAATTGTCCTCTATAAACATCGTCACTGAAGATGAATTATAACCCTTATTTGAACTGACCGTCAGAGTTGCATATTCGTAAAATAGAGTCTATTTATGCCTAAAAAAACTACGAACTTAACTTCTATTCTTCTACGTACATAGCTTCCAAATATTCCATTAGAGGAAAATTTGAGGTTTCACGAATTGACAATGAGGATTGACAATTTAGATTAAGTCACGAAACTAATCACGTTCCTAAAAAAAGTGTTACTTTGATGGAACTTTAAATTATGGAAACTGATTCATTCTGATTGTATTTAAACAATTTATATGCATATCTAGTCCATTTGTTTGTGAATTCAGATGGCTGTGCATAACATCTTTGGAATGTATCTCTTCAAAATGCTTTCGGAGATATAACTGTAATCAAGTGTTAAATAGCAGACTCGGAAGGCTTACAGGAGAGTGATATTCTTATCATGAGGTTCAGATGGGTTCAAAAGAAACAGAATTGCTTCGAAAGCCTTTTTTTAAGATACATAGTTTAAGAATCCTAGGCAACAGAGTACGTCAACAAAAGAGCATAAGAAGAGGTGAGTATAACGGAGCACATCTACAATGACAATATCAATTGGTAATCATTTTCTCAAACAAATTCCAAACTTTATGTACAGAAAACATAATTGAAATATAAGTCATCAGTAAATGTAAATTAAAAACCATGATGAATTTGCTGGTGATGCACAAATTTTATGGATCATCTTCAAAAACGTGCCGTCATGGAAAAACTAATTGTCATATTACAAAATAGGAATTCAATGAGAAATATATGCTTCTAACTCAGCAGATAGCATGATGAGTGGCATTCAATAATTTAGACGAACACAAAATAAAATAGAAAACAAATTCTTAGCTGCAAATACACACCCGGATGAAGAGAAAGTGTCAAGTATGCTCGCATCCGTAAAAGAAATTTTATGCGGGTTCAAAGGAACGATTAAAACGCTCAAGCGAGAAGAAGCGCTGAGCGACCGGATGAGTGATGGTAATAAGTCTTCATTCATGTTATCGCGCATGAAACTTGTCGCGCCCTTGTCCGCCGTTCCGCGTTAAATCTCCGCAATGACTTCTCCCGTAACGCCATTTTCGCCGCGCGACCGAGTACTTTTCGCTGCCAATGAGTATCGGCCGCGCGAATAGGAGGGGGGTGAAGGGGGGACGGACAAATAAGAAGGAGAAGACACCCACAGCAGAGTTAGGGATTGGTCGGGATGGGTCTTCCTTTTTCTTCCTTCCTTGCTCCGCCGAGCCAAACATGTGATGAGACTAATTAATGGCGAGCGGAGACCACTTCCAAGACGACATTCCTGAGCAATCGACCCGTCCAGTCGCCGTCAAAAACGGGGAGGCCGCGGATTGAAGGCAGGAGGAGGAAGAAGGGAGTGGAGGGGATAGGAAGACGGAGAAGGAAGGAGGAGGCTTGGACTTGGACGCGAAAAAGAGAATGATAGGAGCGAAAAAGGATAGGAGCTCACACCACTCAACCCACTCCTCCCCCTGCGCGCCACTTCCAAGGAAAATCCTCCTCCCCACTCCGATTCCCCAGCTTTTAGGACTCTACGAAAACCTACAAGCCACCCCTTTAACAAAAAAATAACAGGCCTTTCAACATTCCCAACAGAAAATAGAGGCGATTGAAAAGAAAACAGACCGACCAGTGCCGGGATTTTATCCTTTCACTATCCCTCCCGCTCACCGCGTACCATTCCCGACTCCCGAACTTATTTCTCAAACCTCTCTCATCAAAATCTTAGTCCCTCCCCAATCTCACCACCTCCTCCCCTCCGCTCACTTTCCCCAAAAAGGCCGACGCGAGACTCTTCCCCTAGGCTAAAAGAAACCTTGCTCACATACAGACACAAGCCTCATCCCCGTAAGATCCAACCCCAAATTCTGCATCCAGACAAAAGCCTTGGAGACTAAATCAACAAACTTTATTTCACCGAAGACATCCCAGTCATAGCAGAAATGTCAGAATATGTGCAAGCATCCTTGTGCACAATGGATCGACTATTACAAAAAGGTTGCAACATGAAGATTAAATGGAAGACAACGTAAATCCTAGGATGTGGAAGAGAGGAGCTATATGCAGACAAAGCGCTACTAGGAGAGATGTTGGAATCCTCAATCCTAGAAAGCATTTAGCAAATAACAAATTATATGTTCAAATAAAACAATATTACCAAGACTAAAGCATCATGTGAAAAATTTTGTTGTAGATTGTTACGCAACTTATCTCAGATACGCGGACCACGGTAAAGCTGAATCAGAGGTGAATTAAGAAAGAAATAAATTTAGAAACTCGACTATTGACGCGTGTAGACGAATCTACCGGATTCGGATCAAATACATATATGGTTATGACCAAAAATGAGAAAGGTTTCAGTAGAAAAGAAGAGAACAAAATCATACATAGCAGATCAGTAAGGCAAGGTCGAAATGTATAGGCCACATTACGCATTCACCAACACAACTCCTATAAGGAACATAAAAAAAGAAAAAATAGAGGGTACGGTCCCTCTAGATTTACCAAGAGGGGGATACACAGGCAATAACAACGGGAAGTGAAACAAGAATTACAAAGGCATAGAGGAGTCAGTAGAGGACAGAGAAGCTGTAGAGTAGAGCTGCAAGTCAAGCAATCTAACCACCCAAGTACTGACAATCAAAAATCATGACAGAAGTCGTTCTTTTGGGTAGTATCAAGCCGTAGTGTCGGACGGGAACGGAGCGGCGAGAGCACTTTCCGGAAGAAAAGATAGTAATGCAACCGATGCAGAATCTGGGTACTTTCTTAAGCGACACAACTCCTTGGGGCAAGTCTTCAACATTTGTCGCCCGCTAAAAAGCGTCCATTGCTCTCCTTGCAGCCTTAAGCGAAATTAGCGAACGTGAACATCATTTTTCTCGAATGTTGGTATTTATGTCGACCTCGACTACAGAGAACTTAATGTGAATAAATTTTGGACCTTCCGAGCACTCAACCTTCACAAATCTGTATATAAACGTGTCATGTGCATGTATGTACAATAAGCAAACAGAGTCGCTTTATTGGTGCTCTTGGCTGCTGTCCCGACGTTGAATCATTAGCACCAGATGAGTCGGCATGTTGTTGACTTCCAGAGCACCTAACTTTGGCTACTCATTTGACTTACAAATGACATGTTTATAGATGGCACTTCTAGAGTAAACAAAACAGACTCAAATCCAGCGCTTAAAGGTCGAAGTTGCCAAAATTGTCTTCCATTAAGAAATATGGGGTCGATAGTCTCGTATACATCGATATATGCCACACGGTGGACAATTAATGCATGAAAAAGTGTCACAAATTTGCCTTGTCAGTCCTTCCCACAAGGATTATCATCGTCTTAGGGGTCCTTACCTATTTAAAAATAAATTCCAGAGGAGTGACGAGTCTGACAATATTCAGTATTTAATAGTTATTTCCATCTCCCATTCATTATTTCTAAATTCAGAGTCCATTAAACTATATATTTAAATGAGAGGCTAAGGGCGGCTAGGCTGCTTTAGGATTATGTGAAACTACAAAAATAAATAAAATGGGAAAATTGGTAGTTTCAGGCGAAACTTGGAGGAATTTGTTAATATTATTTTAATAACTCGTAACTTTGTGATTTCACATATCTTCCATACCCCACATATTGTATATTAAATATATGTGGAATTCCATTATATTCCACAAATCATACATTAAAGATACGTGGAATCACAAAGTAACGAGCTATTATTATAATATTGGAAAACATAGGTCACCTAATTAAGAATGAGGCCTACGGTGGATTTGGTCATTATGCACCTGTGAGGATTTTTGTCATGAGAAACTTGAGGAGTAGAATTCAAGGTATCGTGCGTGATCTTTTACAATACAACAGGTTTCTAACCTTGAGAATTATCTTTTCCATTGTGTAGTTATGATTATACATGCAAAATGGAGGGAATGACAACTGTATGAAAAATCTATTTTCTTACAACATGCAGTAGGATCATTACTTTGGAAACTGGAGTATTTTCCGAATCCATCTTATGCAATAACATGGCAACGAAGCAAAAGTACCATGTCACACTATTTTTTTAAGTATTGAAAAACTTTCTTCACTATAAAACAATAAATAAAAATCGGGTGGATATGGAGATACCAAAAAAGGCCCAGAAAACATATTTTAGAGCTATAATTGACGCTTTATTTGCTTTTTTACAGCTACTTGTCCAATAAGTGAGTGACAAGAGTGCTTTACTGAAAGAATTAGCAATATACATGTATGTTTAATTAATTATGGCTCTCAAACCAACGTATTATATAGCTTAGAACTTAAACGATTGCTTGAGTTAAAAATCTTGGAAAATATGATTATAAACAACAAATCGTTAAACTTTTTTCTGCTTAAAACCAATCAATTTAGATTGAAAGCGTTTTTACTAAGGATGCCTCTTATAAATATTAGAATTTTAATCACAACACCAACACAGACTAAGAGAGTCAATCTTAGTTGTAATTTTGCTGCAATAACAATTACGGTCTACCATCATACCACATCAATTGCCCATATTTTTCCATCCTCTTGTCCGCCGCACTCCCTCAAGCTTCCCATAGCCTCTTTCCAATTACACATTTTATTTCCGTCATAAGCGCTCTATCCTTCTTTCCGTCTTGACATGCAATTCGATCATATAATCCTCATTTGACATCATTTTTAGGCCCTATCTCTCCGCTATAACCAACACCTCAATGTTTGGAAGGAAAAAATGATATTTTAAATTTATGACAATTTGTTGAAAGAGTGGATCTTAGCAACCATTAGAATCACCGGAGATTTCAAAGACTACGAAGTTGAATTTGTTGGATTTCGTAGCAGGAGATATCAACGACAAAAAATTATATCTTACGGATAGCAGTGCCGCCTTATTGACATTTTACTTCTCTCAGACGTGTTACTCAAATTGCAATTGTTTATTTTATATGGCATTCCCGCTCTGTTGGGGTGAATCATCAAAAGAATATGAGAAATTGTTATTACGCTTGGATTTGTTTACACGTATACTTAAAATAATTTTGAGTAATCAATAATATGTTTTACACTTATGGAGTTCCAATGTGAAATATAATGAGGTATAAAGCTTCAATATTTTACACGCCAAATTAAAAAAATGGAGACATTTATAAAGAAGCTTTTTGGGGGATTTGTGCTCAAAAAGCATGTGGCTTAATATTTATTTAACAAAGAAGACAGATTTGCGTTCATCTGTTCGGTGGACTATGTGCAAGATGAAGGAGCAAGCTAATCTAAAGTTTTGTTTAAATTGCAATATTCTTGGCTCTTGCGTTCCATTGAAGGTCTTCCTTTCAAAAAATCTTTGTCTGGAACAAATGTAAATAAAATGACCAGGAATGATCAAATGTGTAAACAAATCCAAGCTTAATAACAATTTCTCATATTCTTTTGATGATTCACCCCAACAGAGCGGGATTCCATATAAAATAAACAATTGCAGTTTGAGTAACATGTCTGAGAGAAGTAAAATGTCAATAAGGCGGCACTGTTATCCCTTTATATGTTGAGACGGATAGATAGAGTTAAATTGCGTATTAGCAAACGACAAGGGAAAAGTAAATGAGAGAATTTAAATTCTACTATACAAATTTTTAATCCACATAACGGCACTTTAAACAATAATAAGCATCTTGTCTACATTATAAAACGTGAATATGACCTGCATTTTCCCCTTATTGCCTCATTTGGTCCCTACGTGGTTTGTGCGGTCAGCCTTAACAACCCCCCAGCGTCGTTGATTTTGCGACACGCTAGGTCTACCAGCAGCAGCGGTCATAGTCAATGTTCCGAGAATATTGAGCGGAAAATCTAAAATAAAATTTAAAAAACGAAGAGATTCCACTCGAAGAGGGAGATTCCGAGCCCATGCGTACGAATACAGGAACACGCGCAGCTCAGTCTTCACCCGGTCCGACTCGAAGGCCGTTCCGTCCGAGTCGCTATCCGCTCGTTTGTTTCCGGACCGTGAAAGATGATCGCAATCGGCGTGGGATATGCCATCGGGGGCGGATGGGACGGCGGGATTGCCAGCGACGGCGAACGAGGGGGGCGGAGGAGATGGAGGAGGAGGAGGTGAGGGAGGTCAGGAGGCAGGAGGCAGGAGGAGCAGTGGCGGTAGGTGGCTGGACTGGGATGGGAGGAAGGGAGGGAAGAGAAGAGGCTGATGCTTCAGATGGTTTGTCACCAGAGGGGGCGGCATCGGTACACGACGGCATCTTCAATAAAACCGAAAGTCGATCCTATTTGCATACAATGGAAGCGAAATCTTCGCAGCAGGAAGTTGGTGCGGGGCGGATTGGAGCGGTGGTATGTTTGGGTGTACGTCTCTCGGCATCTTCCCCATTCCTCTCTGGCTTCTCTTCCTTCCTTCCTTCCGTCCTCTTCGTCACTTTCCCCACAAGCCTATCCGCGACTCGTCTCTTTGTCTTCGATCCTCGAGGGACACCCGTGAATGGGTCAGCCTGTCTTGTCTCGTAATCGAATACTAACTCTCACTTAACACCACGACTCTGAAGTGGTTCGAGGAGTTTCTCAGGGAGACCAAATTGTCACGACATTACTCTTCTCCCTACGATCGAATGATAATTTATAACTCAATTGCCGTACGCATCATTTTAAACAATCAATTTTTCAGCTTTCAACTTTACTTTCATCAGTTTCTACTGAACAATAATTGAATATGCCCTGAACAACTGGAATGAAATAAATGAGTGGACAGATTGACGACTCATTTCTCCATACACTAATTTTGCAGATAACCTGATAGTAGTGGCAAGGGATGTTCATGGCTCGGAAACTGTACAAAGAAAATACCATTTACGTTGTAGAGATAATTTTAGAAAGAATGGAGAATTGGGCTGAGGGGACTATTGGAGAAGATTTGGTATTTAAAGTGGGTATCGTCAAGATGGCAGAAAAATGGAGATTGGAGGAAAAGGAAATTTGGTGATATCAAAGAATTTGGAACGTTGAATGGACGAAAACAATCACCTATGAAGAATTCTACAAGGAGCCTGAGAGAAGAGGGTTAGTGAAAAATATCCGAAGTAGAAATAAACGTCTTGGTTATATTCTGCATCGCAAATACCTTTTGAAAATAATGCAATATAGTAAACAAAACATAGAGACCACCTGCACATGCTTTTGCATGTAATTTGAAAACATCATCCACTTTCATCAATTCCCGCCTTGTATTTGGACAAAAACGAAATTTTGTAGGCTTCTCATATCGATATCATAAAATTATCCTATAAGAAAAAGTATGCTTCCAACTTGATTATTCACCGGATGAATACCACGGATCAATAAGGCATTGAGTTACATTGCATTCTGATCAAAGTGCAACGAGAATTAAGAAGGCTGGAAGCTTGACATTGACGCGGCAATTCTAAGGCCCATCATTCGGCTCCCAGCACACATGCTTATTTTTCTACTGGCAATGTATCCTTACGTATTTGCCATCAGTGATCGACCAATAAAATTCTAACGTGCAGTATCTAGCCTTAATATTAAGGCAACAAGATTTAAATGGGGCAAATTCCTCAGGTAATATCCCGTAAATGAAATTGAACACATTCATAGAAATTTTCTGAAATATATCACGGCCAATGAATATAAACGAAATTGATAAGCGGCCTCTACAACTTCAAAATATGATAAGAAAGTATTCTAGTCTTTCAGGTATATATAGCGGCATCTATGAAAAAATATCCCCAAAAATAATGCCCAAATAATAAAATTAGAAATTGAAGCGATGGCAGGACGTTTAATGGCTTCTTGCCGTCGCAAAAAAAAGCTGTATCAGAGCACGTGGCATCATCATACGTCATAACCAACTCTCGGCGCGACGAGCATAATCATGTATTTTCTCACGGATCTCCGGTCCCTTTTTCATCGAATCGGTAGACGTGGAAATATTACGGATGGACCTTTTAAGACCACCCGGGAGCCACCCCCTATAGAACGGACCTGCCTCCCCAAAACCCACGGCCGGGCCGACGAGCGAGAGAGGTGGACCTATGGGAAAGAGAGCGAGCGAAGTCACATCCTCGGTAGGCACAGTCCTCGCCGTCCGTCTGTCGAGGGCACCGGCACATCGCTCACCAACCGACCATCCACCCAGGAGGGCACAAGGCTGGACCCCGGTGGACCACAGGAGACTCAGAAAGAGGAGAGAGGGGTATTCTACCCGTGTTCCTATCACGACATCCCGCCCCCTTCCTTCCTCCTGTCTCCGCTCCCCAAGTCTCCCCCAGCCTCGCAAACCTCTTCCGATACGAGTTCCCACGTGATGACGCTCGGTGCGGGAGCGCTTAAGAAGGGGGCGGGGTGGGAAGAGAGAGAGAGGAAGAAGGGGGCGGAGGAAATGTCACAAGTTTTCCCATCCTCCTCCTTAAAGAGAGGGGAGAAGGGCTCCTTCACGAAAGACAAATGACTAGGGAGTGGAGATGGGAAGGGATGGAGTGATGCGGAGGTTGGCTCGCACTCCGCGGAGAAACGATGTCGGTCAAACTGCGAGAAAAATTGGAAGCGATTTTTCAGTATTAAAAAGATTTCGCCCCGCGCTCGGCTCAAGCTGGGGAGCGAAGCTAGTCGTGGCAGCGGTGGTGGTGGTGTATCAAAATCCCCTTGATTGAGCACGACGCCCGCGGGGTTTTTACCCATCTCATCTCTCCCACTCTCTCTCAAGAGAGAGAGTTTCGCCTCGAAGGTCGAGTCACTGGCGCCTCGTGCAGTACCCACTTGTCGCACGCACTATAGGCATACAACCATGGCGGCGAGGTAGGGAACGAATGGCCCCGGTACCCAGCTTGACTTTATCACGACGTCATGATAATGTGCGAGAATATATAAGTCAGTTAATGAGGTGTCAGGGATGCAATGTACGGTGTGGTTTCCCTGGTGGTGGAGTGATGGCGCAAGGGCTCCCTTGTTGGCAAGTCCACTGGTTTGCCATCCCGATAAGAGGGAATTCGACGTCGCGTCCCGCGAGAGATTCCGTTGAGTTTGTCGGTGAGGGATCGGTGATTTACTTGAGTTGTATCAAGGTCACAGGGAAAAAGTATCCATGGAAACACTCACCGACGTTGTTCCAGATTTATTGGCTTCAAGATTGGTATCTTATAGAAGCAAAAGAGTAATTTAATGGAGATACCAAGAACCGTCTGCAGGGATCGATTGCAGAAATTGTTCGAGTGATTTTAAATAATAAACAAACACGAATAACGAAGTAGTAGTACGTGACAGTAATGTAATAGAGTCAAAATCTAACAAACAGGAAAAAACTAACCCAGCTTCCACAAATGATAAACGTTTTTGAGGTAAACACTATGTATGAAGTAAAAGAAAAACAAGTACGGAGGATTGAAAGTGGAGAAAAATTTTGACTTAGCTATTGTTATATAGCTGGAGGCGATAAACAAGTCATTCATGGAAAAATATCTATTACGAATTACTAATCTGGGAGGTGGATATAAAACTCAAAAACACGGAAGAATATTAATAGCAGCAAGATCAAATCATACGTATTCGGAAAGTGAAGGAAGACGAAGTAGAATAGAAAATAAATATTAAGGCTAACCATCAGATAATTAGACAGGAGCGAATAAAAGTTGCTTAGAAGAGAATCAAAAACAGATGAAATTAACACGAAGCCGAACATTTTAATAATATCACAGCCATAAAAATAATCAGCAATAAGAGAAACATTCGTGTGCAGCATGGCACTCTATGGATCGGAAGCATGGACTATTGAAAAAGCTGACCAGAAGAGACTAGAAGCCTTCAAAATCTGGTGCTGGAGGAGGATGCTGAAATGGGCGGACTAAATAAGAAATGATGAATTGTACAGAAGAGTAGAAGAGGAAAGGACTCTATGGGACACCTTAAAGAAAATAAGAACCAGATGGATTGGACACACTCTGAGACACAATGGGTTTGTGAAGAACATAATTGTAGATAAAATAAAGGTATAGGTTCCCAGAGGAAGACCCAGGTATAGGTTCATTGACCAAATAAAGAGGAAAGTACATAGGAAGAGATACCAGGATGTAAGGGAACTAGTATAAAATAGGGAAGGGTTCAGAGCTTCAGTCAACTAATCTTAGGATTGAACTACCAATGATGAAGAGAAATTAATAAGAAGCTCACAAATGATAGTGTACTTAAATATAACAGATTTCCATAGAAGAAAATGTATCCTCTGGGAACAAACAAAAAGCAATCTGAAGAAATAAAGTATTAAAATAACATTCATATAATTTTTTTAAGAATGACCACGCTAAACATAGGTTCCCGCCATAGGTCTCATGAAAATAATAAGATGAAACACATCCATTAAAAAGTAGTATCGGATCAAAGTGAGAACTTGAATAGAATATATCAAAATATAATGAAACATTTGAAATGTGATAATTTTCAAGGAATAGAGAGTTTTTGAAAGGAGGAAGTCCTGGCGAGATGTAGCATAACCTACTAGGTGCTCATATTTCTGGCCTATTTCAATAAAACTTTAGATTTTCTGTGCAATATACAACAGAAAATTTTAAAACATCTTAGGGGGTCAGTGAAAGCATGGTGAAATAGATTGGCGGACAGGAAAAATAAACCTGTATAAGTTAACGTAAGCATGATACTTTAACCCTAGAAACTTGTAAATAACTGAATATTCTAACCTTGATCATCTCTTGTCCTCGCATGTATACTTTTCTCGGGATATCACGGAACTTTTAGGTAGCTCTTCATTAGCGCAATATTATGATTTGATTTCAATCGAAATTCGTTCTTGTTCAGAACCGTTCATTTTATGAACCACTTAAACGAGAGATAGAGCAAGAAATAATATCTTTCTTGGCTTTAATTGTCCATTTAGACTTTCGTTACCTCTCGTTACCTCTCCGTCTAAAGCCTATGATCTTAAAGATCCAATTATTACTCATTAATATTCCGGTGAAAATACATAGAGCGCGGAGGGAAAACGGGACGCTGAGCATATGACTTATATGAAATGAGGTTGGATTAGTTAGAAAGAGCGGTCGAGAACGTAGTGACGACGATGCCGCATGCTACCAACTGCCTAACCACAAGAACACGCAACCCAATTTCGGGGATGAGCACGGGGAACGTTTATTGATTGTGACGCGGAAGGGAACATGATGGCCGGGCGCTTATCTTCCGAGGGAGTCCTTGTTAGACGCGGTAGTTGTGTTAGGTGTCCCGAATATTAGGTGTCCTGAGTCGACCGCGACAAAGGGTATCCGATGGGAGAAGGTGCGCTGTGGCGGGGAGGTGAGGAGAGGAGAGGGGTAGACCAGCCAGCCAAAGGGTGGAGGGAGAACCCTGGAGGGAGATTAACCTAACCTCCGGTATTTCTTGTCCCAAAAGCTTTTACTCTACTCGTCCTTTTTTTCACCTCTCACCCCACCCCGTCTGAAACACGGGTCTCTGATGCCTTATGTGATCCCGTTCGAGCTTCAGGTTTGATTACGGTGGCTGGCGGCTGAGTTAATTCTTTCGCTTTGGTGCACAATAGGTGCAAAAACTGGGCCACGCGGTGTCAAGTGAGCGTGGTATCCCTGAGCCCAAAATCGCCGCTTTGTTGGCAGTATAAGTGTCCTCGGCGGTTCTCGCACTAATAAGGTACCGTTAGAAAACTTTCACCCCCCAACGTAAGTAAGTTGTGCGGTATCATTATGACTATTTGTTTACCGGGTCGTAATTTTTGCCAGCTATTCCTAACGTATTTGGAGAAACATAAGTTGATTTTCCCGATTACCTAGGAGAAACACATCTGTCCGAGAAATGAAGTGCGGACACGATTCTGCGCGAATAAACGCTCAATCTATTAAACTAGCAACGCATATTACTGCTGAGTAAGGTCCGAAGAGAAATAGCCAGGGATGCAACACGTTACCTGCCAATTAACGACAGGAGCCTTTTATTGTTGACTCTGAAGTGTAAAAATTTCCAGTGCATATTTAAATGGGTGAAAGATGAAGAAGTTGATCACAGGAATTGACGAAACATGAAGGTCAATTGATGAACTCCTAAATGTGAAAGGATTTGAAATGTTAGATGACCAGTAAAGAACAACGTGTCTATAATCGTCCATTACCTCCGAAAAATCTGTATCATCTTCTTCTAGTGCGAGACGGAAGTATCAAGTTAGAAGTATATATTAAACTACCATTGAATGAGTAGGTAATTTACCTTTATTTATTTTTTGTTATTATTTTGCGTGCCACGGAGTAGAACAAATACAATAATGTTTCCTATATCCTCTGAATAATTGTCATCCGCAAATCACTGTCAAAATTGTACCTCACCATTCAAATTAAAGAATTTTACTTCAAATATGAAAACAAAAAATATGAATAACTTGAAAATATAAGTTACACACGCAAATAAAAACGAGAGCCCTAAGTGCACGGCGTCTATATATGCTAACGAGACGGGAGGAGAGAGGATATTTTTTCATGCTCAGAAAATTCTAATTTTCCATACATTATCGAGACACGCTGTAGCCCTTGGTTCAGATAAAAAACGGGAAAAACTTTCATAATTCAACTGTGGTGATTTTATTCGGACAGGTCAGGTTACATAATACTCCACTTTTTGAGCGAGGTTGGGGTGCGGTGGGAAATAAAATCATAATCTTTAGGATACTATGAAAGTTCAAGGAAGGGACAGCTGCGAGCAATAACATTCCATTCTGTTTCCCACGGATGGGAGGAGTCATGACATTCACCCGGGTATCCTTTGGCGAGAGGACGATTGACCGGGAAAGTGGGGAGAGCAATGTGGAAGATTCCGGAGGGTCATCCAAGTCTTGCATTGGGGGAAAGAGGAGGTCGTGCAACTATTCGAGGGAGGAACAAGAGCGGCTCTAATGAGCTCGAAGGACTGCATAGCTACCAAGGAAGTTGGCTCGACAATCGGACCAAAATAGCGGCGGCGCGGTCATTTAGTACACAATCCAACGGCTGAAACCCCAAGGATAGATGGGTAATTAGAGCTAGGCAGCAGCAGCTGTTAGAGGGATTAAGGTGGGAGCCCCTAGAGACTCGGAGGCTGCATGCTACGCTTAGGCTGCTTGATAAATTCAGAACTGACATGTTTCAGAGCGACATAGAGAATATTATCATGACTCCTCACTACATGTCTATGTCTGACAGATGCGATGAAATAAGAGAGATACACTTCCGAACAGAGCGATACAAAAACTCGTTCTTCCCGCGAACAATAAGCGATCACAACTAAAAATTAACCTCAGCTCCACTAACTGCACTCCTATAATATATGTCATCATTTCATCTCCAAAAACTTACACCCTTACACGGCTGGTGACCTAACACCCCCTGCCACAGGCCCAAGCGGCGGCTCGCGGGGTAGTGTGTAGATGTAGATCCTGACCCTTCCTTAGAGCAGTCGTTTGAACATTCTGTGTTCTCCCTTTCTTTCTGTATCCCAGCCATGCCAGCTGCAGTGACTTATAAAACTCACTATATCGGCAGATTAGATCGCTCCGATAAAATTGGAGAGCTAGATTGTAGAACCGATGGGTAAGGAATGTCGTTTTTTCCGCGTACCATTTGGGACCGTAACAGCTGTGATCGTCGTCATGAATAGTGTAAATAGTGACATTAGCTAGATTGTAGATCTCTTTCTTTATATATTTTACGTTCTTATTTATGCATGATGTAAATATGGATGCTCTTATTTATGCATGAGATTTTGAATCTGTAGTAGTAGTCCTTGTACCCCTTGCATGTTAGAACGACTGACGATAGAATGTTTCTTGGTTAGTAGATTTTAATGGGCGCGTTGCATGTGTGGTACGCGGGTTTCAATGTAGTTTCGGTGTCCTGCCGTATAATTCATGCATGCCTGGTGTGGAAGCACCCCCTGCCACACACCATTTGGTTGGCTTGCACGGTATGACGTAGATGTCGATGTAGGAGAAGCGCTAAAGGAGGACCTTGGTAGGCTTCAGCATGGAACCTCTGAATTCAGGGAAGTAAGGGATAGCTTGCCCCTTCATTGATCCACAAGCAATAAAATGAAAGAAATGCCAGTAGTTTTCTCATTAATAGATGTGTAATATTTATTAGCTTGTGTTGACGGATTAAGCATGAATTTACATAAGCTTGGAAAGACAGTATCAAAAAGAACCACGAGAATCCTACACGTCTTATTTGCTGTGGTTAGTAAGTATACCTAATTAAATGTTATTCACGGAGACACAACAAACTAGGCTAAAACCTAGTATTTTATTTTCCCGACCTCGACGCCGACTATTCTGATCCATTTATGTGCACAGATCGAAAGACATTTTTAAAAGCTCCTTTCAGCCGTCTTATTTTTCTGATCACATGTAATGAGAAACCTAGAGTGTCATGATGAATTCGTTAATGATTTTTGGCTTCGCCAAAAAATTATATCAACTTCGAATTGACTGGCCACCTGTCCCTATTAAAATGACACGAGTGATAAGTCATAAACCATTTTGGGTAGACAGTTCACGAGTAGACTGGAAATCTGGAGAATATAGTAAAAAAATTTAAAAATAATCTAATAGCTTAGTCATTATGTTTCACTTTTTCTTTTTAAAGTTTTTCTCTTTTTATTTTGGAGTCGAGATATAACTAATTATTTTGTAAAAGTATCAAGACGTAAAAATATTGATGAAAAAGTAAAACCATAGAACATAGAAATTATATCATGATTGGTTTTTATCATGGGTTTTCCAATTGCGCCGATCCCCTGATTACTCTTTCGGTAATGCTAAAGATATCCGTCGTCATCACCACCGACCTTGCTTCTTTTTTCAATTTTTACGTGAATAATAAATATTCTTAGCGTATCAATCAGAGGAGATAAATGTGTCGAGACAACATACATTACCTTTTAACCTTTGATATCACCCTTTGCCACTTGAATGGCCAATTGAAATACAATGTGAAGTGTCGAAATTATATGTCATCCAAAGTACCAAAATACTTTCCAACAGAGATTGTTAGCATCGAATTTTTTGTGCCACTGATCAATCTCATCACTACTCTGCTAGGCGATGTTTCTTGTGCGGGCTAGAAATTTAACATTCGTCAAGAGGGACAGGAGAAAATTAACTAATAGGCATCACATGATTAAAGAGAGGCTCTCATATAACTAATATAAGATAAATTAATTGGGGCCTCATGAAATCATTTTCAGTTGAGGAAAAATAATTATTCTTCTGGACAGTGATAAAAATCCACAATCAGACGGAACTACTAGGAACATGAACATTCCAAACACCACTTTGAACAATATTATTTGAAACGAGTATCTATTTGAGTAAACTTTGAAGACCTTTTTCTTCAATGAGACCCACGATACGAGTATTACTTTTTCGAGGGTAAATGTATTTATTCCCTGGTAAACTGCGATTATCTCTTAGGCGGAAAAGTATAATCACTTCGCTTCCATGGAAACCCGTGAATTGAGTCGAGAAGAGAAAGAAACGACCTGAGACACCCGGAGACGAGACATAGGATTGGAGGTGGGGCAGAAAGGACAGTGTTTATGAGATGGAGGAAGAGGACACCGAAAGGGATGGAGAGAAGGCGGAGAGGAGGGAAGAAGCGGGAAGGGTAGGTCGCTTCCTGGGCTGACTGAGGGACCCGGCGGAGAGGACGGCAGTCAAGAGGACGAGAGAGAAGGGAATGGACGGAGTCAGGGGGGAGGGAGGAGAGACGAGAGAGTGAGAGCACAGGGGTCCAGCGAAGCAAGGAAAATATGACAAACGTAGCAGAGGGCTTATCTGATCCTTATGCTCGCCCCATGACCCCGAAAACCTCATCCCACGGCACACTTGTCCCTCCCTCCCTATCTTCCCACCCTTCTTATTGAGACAAAGGAGCCGTGAAAGGGAGAGGAGAGGGTTGGTAAGTTCCAAGGGTCCAGTTTATGTAGTCACCCCTCTCGGGAGGCACCGGGTGGCTGAGGACCTCGGCGGGTGGGTGGGGAGGGAAGTTGGGAGGAAATGCCTGGGGTGAAGCGGAGTTGGAGGAGAGGAGGAGGAACCATTGCGGGAAGAGTGATGAGGTGAGAGAGGGGGATTGGTCGGAGGGGAAAGAGAACGGTGGGGGTGACCGTGGAGACTTGGGCTTCGTCTGCAGAGGAGAGAGGACGAGGGGAGGGGAGGCGCTTCCTCCCCCGGCTTCGGTGGTCGAAAATAAAGCCTCATTCCCCTCCCGTCTTCCCATCCGGACGAAGGTTCACCCCGGCCTGTCCTCTGCCCCATTCCTCCTCCATATCCTCCCGTATCCACAACCACACCACTACCACCGGAGGAAGAGGGAGAAGAAGGTCCCTCACGTCACCCTTGCCGACTAAGTTTTTCCCCCGAAAGGGGAAAAGAAAAAATGAATAAAATAAAAAAGATCATCTCTCTCTCTCTTTCTTTCACCCATTCTCCCGCCCTCCTCCTTATTTATCTCTCTTTCAGATCGTCTTTTGTCTGCGCGTCTCCGGGGGAAGGAAAAGGGGTTGAAGTGGAGGAGGGAGGCCTTCCGCGAGGGAGGGAGCGGGAGGGTTAAGAAAAAAAGAGGGAGGGATGGAGGCGGGGAGCAGAGTCGGTCGTCGGAGGGGAAGAAGAGCGAGGGTAGGGAGACCGTGGAAGAAGGGCGGAAATTATTTATTATCTCCGTCCGATCGTGTGTCGCACTCCCTCGGTTAGTGTGTGTGTGAGAAAGAGAGAGAATGTGTATGTATGTGTTTATGTTTCTCGTTTTACCTCCCCTCTCTTCCCCCTTAATATCCCCTTCCACTCCCCATTCCCTCCCGCTCTCTTATTTATGCCCGCTCGCATTTGCATATACACGACCACCAATGAGAAGAGCGAGCCATTGATCTCAGAAATAATTAAGTGCGTAAAAGTAAATTGTCACGCAGGAGGATGAGGGATGCGGGCTAGAATTGAGAGAGCAGATAAAATGGGTGGATCACAAAACGGAGCATGACAAGCGTGCACACCTTGATCTAAGGGATATGGATAGGAACAATATCAGTATTCGAGACTAAGGATCGGACAACGGTAATCGTAAAGGAATATTATTTAGCGAAAAGAATTGAAGATAAAAATAGTTTCTTTACTATTTACAGTTCTTACCAATTACGAGCAATTAAATATGTATTTAAACATCCATGCCCAGGAAGGTAAAAGGTCGCCACCGAGGCCGTCAAGTTAACTTGAGGTACGTAAGGACAGAGAACTAGCTGCCATGATACATACCGTATGAAAACTTTTCACGGAATTTCGACTTGGGAAACGTTTGATTTTCACCAAATACTGGGCGGAATTGTCTTCTTTTATTATTTTTATAGGAAATTTATTTGCAGAATTCTTAAATGAGTAAACATATCCAAGGTTGCAAAGGTTTGGGTCGATTAAGAGGTGGATTTATATTAATACACAATGTCCCTTAGGACAACGCCCAAACTGAAATCTGAGTGGCGCGCGGTGGCACCAAGAAAGATACGGCAAGTCGATCCTGAATTAGGGACTTTATCTCACCAAGGTGCGAAGGGAAAGGTAAGTTCTTTTCTCATCCATCCAATCTGACCTTCAAGCAGCTCACTGTCTTAGGGATTGGTAGTGAGTGACTCTGGACAAAAAACAGTGGAGATTGAGGGAACAGTAAAACCGTTAAATATCATGAATGAATGACATTTTATGTAAAAACCTTACTCCCTTAGACATTACTCTCGATGACGAAAACTCAGCTGTCATTCATCAATGATCACGACAATAAAACATTACATTAACCAATATTACGTAAATGTTCTTCTCTTAGAGCTCTAACAGTGAACAAATCTAACCTTAAATACGTCTACGTAATACCCTGCGAGCCACCACGAGGGTCTGTGGCAGGGGTTGAAAATCACAAAAATGCACTATTGACATGCAACTATGATATTTAATGGAGACATGCTAGATAATAGGGTCACATGCAGCTAGATGATTAGTATCTACATAATAAGAAAGGGATTATTGGTTGTTATTACACGCATCATGCACTACAGACTACTCTAACTATATTTCACCTACCTATCCCTTTGCTACGCTGCCTAATGTTCTCTCTTATGGTACGCGGGAAAAATTACATTTTAAATCTATCGGTACGACAATCTATCTCTCTAATCTTGTTAATATGATCAAACCTATCATAATACGCAGGGGTTCTTAATATGTATCTAACGTCATCTGAGAACAAATCGGTTTCGAAATTACTTAAAAGGTTTAACCTATATTTTAACCTGCGTTCTGATAGTAATTCCCATCCTAGTTCTTCTATTAAACTCGTAACACTTATCATAATCGTACAATTATCGTACAATTATCATAACGGCCTTTAACAAATCTAGCGCATCTCCTTTGCACACGCTCTAATTCTTTTATCAAACCTTCCTCGTACGGATCGCATATACTAGCGGCATATTCTAAATGAGGCTTGACAAGTGTAAAATAGCTTATTTCTCGTACTCTCTCATCGCATTTGCCTAGAACCCTTTTTACGAATCTTAATCAACGGTTTGCTACACTAGTTATTTCCCTGATGTCTGCTACACTAGTTATTTCCCCCATGACATGTCTTCAGTGATGGTGACGCCTAAGTATTTAATAGATTCTACGTTACATATTTTATTTTCTTTGATGCAATAATTATTCTGTGGAAAGCCATTCTTTTTCCAAAAGTTCATTATCGCGCATTTCATCAAATTTAATTCTAGCTGCCATCTATCACACCAATCATCAATCGCATCTAAATCCTTAGCTAAACACTGACTGTCCTCTTCATTTCTAATTTCCTTATACACTACTGCATCATCGGCAAAAAGACGGAGCTTGCTATTTTTTACTACTGTATTCACGTCATTTACGGAGAGGAGAAATAAAATTGGGCCTATCACGCTTCCCTGGGGAACACCCGATGTAACTGTTACTTCGCCTGAGCTGACACCATCTAATACCACCCTTTGAAAGCGTTTATGTAAGAAGTCTCGTATCCTGCCTACTATATTACCGTATATCCCGTTTGATGTTAACTTCGCGAGTAACTTACAGTGGGGAACCTTGTCAAACGCTTTTCTAAAGACAAGAAACGCTGCATCTACCTGTACGTAACCTTCTCCGGAAACTAAAATATCATAAACAAAAAGACCTAATTGAGTTTCGCAAGACCGTCCCTAGCTGAACCCATGCTGGTTTGTTATCAATAAATCCTGGCAGTCGAGATATCCCATTATTGATGTAACTATTATATGCTCTATAATTTTACATGATAGTGACGTTAATGATATTGGTTAAAAATTAAAGACTACAAGATGACTATCTAAGAACGCGAATTACATGGTGAAGTAACAAATCAATTAGGAGTACCTGAAGAGAAAATGTGATCATTACTCTTTATTTAGCTTACGTCAGAACGTTCTCCGTGCCAAGTTATTCTCAATGAAACAATGGCACAGCAATGAATAATATGATTTTGCGCCACTAAACGACCACGAACTTTAAAATATTTTGAGTTTACAAGCCATATTTGAATAATTACACGGATTTGATTAATTATTTGAATTTTTGCCTCACCTAAACAACAAATCTTCGCCGTCTATCGCTGTTACCACAGCGACGTCTTTGAGAAAACTCAATCTCGATTATATACCTTGAAATTTTCATTTCTCAGGCCATCAATGTCCTAAATCCATTGCCCTAAACTCTCTCAAAACATCAGCCATCAGTCACATGTTAGATATCCCCGGCTCCACTTCCTATTATGCAAGCTTTCTCGTCTTTACATTCAAGCTCTGTCGCCGTTTTGTTTGTTGATACAAGCGCGTGCGTACCGAGCACGCTCTCGACATGACCGCCTCCAACTGCTACCCCAGCCAGCCCCTCCCCTCAGCTCTTCCGACAACATTTTCTTTCTCCTTCACTGACCCCTGACCTCCGTGGTCCTCCCAACCGAGTGTTTGTGTATATTCTATACCCCACTGGGCAGCAGCAGTCGTGAATTCCCGCGCCCCTCCGAAGCTGTCCAACCACGGAATGGGAACAAGCTCTGGGCGTGCGAGAGGGAGGCCTCTCTTCTCCGTCGGTGTGTGCGGAGGCATTTTTGTGATTATGGCCCCTCTCTCCGACACCGGGGGTCTTGTGTGTCCCTCGCTCCTATCCGCGGCCTTAGCCGCATGAACTTTTTTAATGATTCGAGCGCAAGGGTGCAACACGAGATGGATACATGTCCGTGCGAGGGAGCGATCAGCCTCCAGTAGGGAACAATGGACACTCCTGACTTTCCGATAAAAAATAAATTGATGGCACTTACGTCATAGACCAAAACGCAAACGACCAAAAAGCGTGGGATTGGAGCACGCTCGCGGGGAGACAATTCATCTCTGAAAGCTAGCCCTAAGACGAACAATCGGGACAATGGATTGTAATTACGTTGGAGCACCCACCATGTAATTCTGTGGAGCTCACCGGAGTGAACTCAATGATGTAAGTGAGTAGACATGGCGGGAAGTTAAGGTCTTATTAGGGGTCGTAGGTAAACCACGTGATGTTTTTCAACGTGAAGCGATGAAAATGGATCGTTGCGTCACGTCGAGGGGTATGCGGGCTTCGAATTACGATACTTCCATTGTACTGCACTCGATGATAAGGTAAAAGGACGCCTGCGAGTTGGAGCTTTCAGTGGGCGTGTACTGCTCGCCAGTTGTTATACTTCCGTGGTATGGTAGCCGCAAATGGTGTCCTTCTGTCATTTTTGAGTTTTCATGTAGTATCAGAGACTTTTATCACTTAACTCTAATTCTGAACGGGCATAAAAAGAGTTATTGATATATTAGAGTATCCCCTCCTGCAGTGTTGGATATAAATACAGTTATTGGTATATGGGACCCTTATGAAGTAGGACTAGTTTCAGATATAGATAGACTACAGCGGAAGGCAGCTAGATTTGTTAAAAATTGTAACGATAAACATAGTAGGGTTACTAAATTGCTGAGGGAATTAAGGTAGGAACCTTTATCCGATCGAAGGGAAATATATATAAATATGTCAATCTTTTACGAAGGTTTGATGTAGACTATTTTTTGCCGGAAGTTAAACATATTTTGCTAGAGCAAAACTATTATGGTAGAAACGATCACAGGAATAAGATTAAGGAAATAGACTGCAGAACCGATAGATGTAAAAATGTCATTTTTTCCACGCACAATAAGGGACCATAATAGTTAGGATAGATCAGTTCTAGGATACAGACTAGGTTAAATAGGATTTTTCAGTAGTGCTTAATATGCTATTGAATGTTTTAGTGCCTTGTAGTGATATTAATTTGTCGCATTAATAATACTAAGCAGTAGTTGTATCTTGAGTAGTGTACAGCATAGTACCATGTTGTTCTACGTATCACTCTACTAGTTTATCGTCTGACTGCACTATGCCATCCTGACTGCTTTTGGCCTGCGCCTGACATCCGGAGGAGCGTGCGTGGTTCTGATTTTAACTGGGATGAGTGCTGCATGCCTGGTGTGGAATCACTTCGAGCCACACACCGTATTAGTGGCTTGCACGGTATTTCGTAGATGTAGATTAGGCCTGAAATATCGGTTTTCATATAAGTAATTTAGTTGATCGATAGATGAAATGAAATTGATTGAATGCATTATATTTCTAGAGAGCAAACATTTTTAGAAATACAAATTCTCTTCTCTAGAACACAAAATCCATACATTTTGAAAATTTAAAGTCTCTGCGCTACAGAAATTCCCTTATATAAGCTCCCATCACGTTCTTGCATCAGACTAAAGTCCTCCCATCTCTCAAACGAATGTGTGCGGTGCACTCATAAACATCTTCAGTAAGAGTTGATTCCCTGCGTTCTTGGTGAGATGAATAGGCTAGCAAAGTTACGTTTCTATGGCATACATATGTTTAACACTATTAATCCATTTTTTTAATGGTTCATTATTGTTATAATTCATGAAATGTTGGAGAATCCTTGCTCGAAAAAAATGGCAATTGGTTAAAGTGTGAATATCTTAAAATACGGTACCAAATTAGTTCTCTGCAGCCTCGACGTGCCAACCCGACTTCTTCATTCAGCTTTATGTATTTACATAAAAAAATCCTACTGATGTATTTGTTCTGTTTATTTGATTTCCTTTCATCCCAAGACATTTTATGTAATTTTTCTAAATCAAAATATCATATTATAACCCTATAATATTGACTAAAATAATTTGAGCACCCTTTATCATGCGATAAACCTATTTGTAAACAGTTTTAGGGAGTAAGTGGTACACTTTTCATTCTGAAGTCATCGATCACTCTCGAATATTTTTATTGAAACAATTGCCTTTTCATCATTTCCATTTCCAACGTTTTTCCATAATAAAAGTTTTAACTGTCCTAATCACTTTTCCTCGTTTGATCGATAAAGGTTAGGCGGCCACTTCTTTGGGCGACTGCTGAGGCCAATTGCCCCATAGATGGGTATGTTGCCATGGAAATGATCATATGTAGACTTAGAAAATAGTGGAAAGTAATCCAGAGTCGCCATTAGTCGAATTTGTATTATAGATGCCAAGAGGACGCGCCATCTGCATTTGAGTTGCACTTCACATCACACCCAAGTTGGGAACGCAATTCTTTTGAAAAATCTCCGTCACTCCTAAGATTCGGGTCCAGTCTCTCGGGATAAATTACTCAAGTGCTCAAGTCACCACACCAATCCGATTTCCGATCTTTTTTGCATTAAAAGTATCAAGAGCTCCACTCCGAACGTAGTTTTCCCGCATGCTTTAACAGCTTACATCGTGAGGGATCAAAAAAATGTGAAACGTGGCGATTTGACGATTAAATCTGTGCAGGACCAGCCCATATCGATTCATATGGTCGAAATTCAACGTTGACGCTTCGTGGCTTACCGCGAAATTATGAATCATCCTCCAATCCATCTCAAAATCTCAAAGTGGGACATTTCCTCACTCTTGCGACACACTTACATAGGGGCGCAAGGAATGCACAAAAGAATAGAAAGCCAGACATCTTAGAGAAGGACCCCGGATATTTGCTGCGTCACACAATTAGAGACGAGAGGTCGTATCGGATGGGTGTCACGTTTTTTCAGGGAAAAAAATCCCAATCTGTGCCCCTTGGTATAATATTTTCGAGACATGGACCTAGGTGACTGTTTTCCTTTCGAGTGTGGCGTCGGGAATTCCACTCACAAGAAAACGAGTGTTGACGTGAACATGGCGGTGTATTTTTTTTCTCAACAACCAACAATCCAAGTTAGTTGTCGAGGCTCCTTGTTATTTATCATCCATACTTTACACAACATAAAAATCAATTAATAGTTAAATGAAAAAACATAACATAAAGATGATTAAACATCAAAGGGCAAAAATCGATGTGCCGCCATACGAGAATTGTTCCACACAGCTGGCTGATGCTAAAATCTCAAAAGATTGATTGGTAATCACGGAAAATGATGCACTCAAATGGGGGAAAGACCCTTTAATATACTTACGAGGCTCAGCTATTAAATAATCAATATCCTCTGCTGTTTCTGTTTCGACTCAGGTCGTCAACGACGTCCACATATATCAATAACTAGAAGACCTTAACACTCACTAGTCATGAATTCACAAGATCTTGTCATCAAGAACGAAATAAATAAAGTACTGCATGACTAAAATATTTTTAAAATTTCTACAGCTGTTCACTTTCATGAGATTTGTCTTTTTAGCAGTACATAATTTCATTAAATAAAAATAAAGAGAGAAGTACATAGGAAGAAATACCAGGAGGTAAAGGAACTAGCATTAGATAGGGAAAGGTGGAGGGCTGCAGTCAACCAATCCTAGGACCAATGATGATGAATTTCATTAAATTAAACCAAAGGCAACATTTACAATGCATATAGAGAGCATTAAATTATACGCTTGAATACAAAAGAATCATTAAATATTATAGTCGTCTGCAAGGCATGATTGAATTTAGCTAAGTAAAAGCCTCAAGAAGATCCTTCGTATTAGTAAAAAACTACCACGAGGAGAAGAGAAGAGTCATGTATGATTTAACTGTCAAGATAACGCACTGAAATCAGGCCCATGTATTCCCCAAATCCCAAAGAAAGCTATTGCATCAGATATTTAGTAGCGGAAACACCTCACCCCTCACCAAATCACCGGACTCGACAGTATAGTAAAATTCGTTCAGTGAACAAAGGTTTTTATACTTCCTTTTCCCTCTTACAATCCTATGGTGTAGTTTTCATCCAATCCACGTGCCCTCCAGGGGCAGGTATTTCGTGTGAATATGCGCAGGGCCCACGCAACACAGCAAAAATTCAATTCTACGCCATCCATTCTTGCACCCAATAATTTTCCACGACAAAGCACCAACTAATCACATATTCGCCACGTTCATGGAATTAGCGAATATGGATTTTTAGCCTTAATCAACTCAAATTTTAAGATTGTTCGGTAAATGTTTAACACACTTAAATTAAAAAAAAAACAAAAAGCCGCACTCAAAATTCAAATGTCTCTATTTCCCGATGGATAGTTCCTCACATACATAAGCGTACGAGTAATTCCAGTTCAAAGCTCACACGAGTTATCATCCATCTTCTAGATAGGTATAAGTGAGACTCAATGTTGGCATTTATAAATACATTCTACGGCATAGAAAATATCAACAAAATACACGATTAGCTTCACAGCAGTTTAGCATCAACTCTCAATATTTTATCTCAGTTTATATTTTAGTTCTTGCCAAACCTATGAAAGGGAAGGCCATTTAAAAGTGATCCTAAATGGGTGAGCTTTGAACCTTTTCGCGATTCGGACGCATATACATAATTATATTGAATTATTAATGGAGAATATGAGGGTATCAAAGTAAAAATTAAATATATTTGCATTTGAAGTAAATATTCTGCTTCAATTGACTCACGAGTTATCTGTTACTATGATCGCCGTCGTGTAGATAGTAACTTATCCGATATCCGTTACTTTGGTAATAAAAACACGTAGAGTTGATTATTAATTTCGTAGTAAAGTTTTTCCTTTGGTGAAATTTAATTAGAAATCTTGGTCATATGAAATTGTGAGGTACCAAAATAAAGAGATCTCAATGGAAATTATTTTCTGATCGCCATGCATTATTTTCGATATTAAATCGCGAAAAACTCCTTAAAACTTATAATTTGTTTATAAAATGTTAGTTTTAAATAAACAGCTTCCATACCATCAATGGTGATTGTTGAAGTCGTGATTTTGTGTATGTCCTTTTACTCTCAAAGTCTGCAACAAAAGTTCACACAGTTATAAATGACCAATCTTATTGCAAAGTAAAGAAGATAACATGACTTGTCTCATAAAATGTAACCACCCTTCTTAGGGCTCGGGAAACTAGGGACAATTTTCCCAGAGAGCAGCTTCAAATAATCGTCGATTAAATAAAATAACACAGTACAGTTGATCGTCAACAATGAGTCTAATGGTCTTCTGATGTCCTGCTCGAAATGTTGTCACCAAATTGTGAGCAAAACAGAACCTAATCGAGAAAACGTCAAATTTTCAAAGGAAATGATCATAAATTCCATGACTTAGGATAAGTTATCGTCATTCAGTCGTGGGCTAACGTGTTTCTGAAAAAATACAATCATATTTTCTCAACTTTTATTGAAAGCTGTTGGACAATGTGGCTAGTTTTACATTAAAATCATACCATACAAATATTTAAAACTCATTTAGCACAGCTGCGTGGCCTAATGTTTGCTCATTCATCGTTGTACTCGAGCACACAACTACGCCTTTATAAAAGCCAGGATGAAAAGGAAACGACTGGTGCCGAAGTCCCAATCCCCGTGTCATGAAACCATCTTCTTCCAAGCACCTTACCTGCCTCAGGTCTATTCAATAAAAAAAGACAAGCGATGCACAGCCTACTCAGACCATTAACTATGCGGCCCTCGAAGCCCTCCTGCGGCGACCACGTGACAAGTGAACGACTTTAGTTTTGAGACCCCTGGAGCACGAAAGCCGACGTGCAGGAGTCGAAGAGAAAGAAAATAAAGAACGGTATCTTATCCTTCCCCGCCGGGTTTCCCAGCCCCCTGGTGTATAAAGACTGCGAGGCGGGCACGCTTCCCCTCGACCTCAGTCCGCTTGCTCAAGCCCCGTGGAAGGAAGCCCGATGCATGCCCATACAACTAACTCTTCCTCCCAAACCGAAGCACACCTTCTTCCCGTCCGCTTCATTTTTAACCGTCGACCCCTTACAACCTTTATAGCTCGAAGGAGATCAATCACCCTCAGAGACACCCACGGCCCCGTGACCCATTGTGCGCGCCGCCGCACACCTTCGCCGTAATGTTGCCAGGGGTGGCCCATTGGCGATAGCAGCTGTGGCCGGATGGAAGAGTAAGAGAGGTCTGGGTGTCGAGTTTGATGAATTAAGCACTCGCAGTAAGGATTAAGTACGCAGGCTCGTCTTATATTGCCAGACGTATAACTAGAGAAAAAAACTTCTAGTTACTTAATACGCTTACCTCTTTATTTTGGATATAGTGAAACCGCAGAGTTAACACCATAAATCAAAATGCGGGTTGATCGCAGAAGTCACACCGTACAAAGTGTCGGAGAATTATTTAAGATCTGGGTTTGAATTCTAGGGTATATGGATGATTTTCCGATTGATATCTTTCCATTCATTTCATACACAATAGTTATTTTGGAGCCTTAACATTTTCGAGGTACTGTAATGACCAAATTTTGTGCTTTTGTATTGTTTTTCACAATTACTTTTCGTATTATAAATATGCAAACGGCATAAGTGGGATAAGGCATAGAAAGTCAATGGCATATGTCAAGTATATCGTCAAGCATCCTATAGGGTGAAATCCACCCAATTAGTTGGCAGCATGGTCTCTCATAGAGAAACGCTTACTGCGTTAATTTGCATAAGGCTGTAGACGGATCGTAGTCAAAATCTGCAGTGATATAAACAATTTGAGCAGTGTACTAAGATATGAGTGTTCCTATGCGCGAACATTATCCTAAAAAGAAACTTAATTAAAAATCGCGCAGTGTTGTAAATGGCTGTGTAAGTGGCGTAAGGGAGAGCCCATGGGGCATAAATTCGGAAACATCTTTCTCCTTGAGGACCATGCTAAACTAAAGCTGGAATCACCTATAGTGAGAAATTTTTATGGCCCAGAAAGGTAATTATTTTAACTTTAACTCGTGAATTTAGAGACAGAAATCCCTTCAAAGCCAAGGAAACAATCCTCCTTTTTTAAGTTTTCGTGGATTCTCTTATTTCTCTTATTGGATTCGCCACTGAGGATACAGCCCACGAAGAAGAAATTCCAAGCCTGGATGGCATTCACTCATTCCTGCTACCCTGTTACCTTTCCAGAGGTCTACCGGAAATATCTGTTAACCAGAACATTTTTTTTATTTGAGTAAAGCAGGACAGGCCCCGGAGGCGATTTCCCGATTCCAACCTGAGATCACTGGTCACTATACCATTACACAACGAAAAGAGTCAGAAAGCAGTAAACACAGTATGATAAGTATAGAAAGTAAGTCTGCCACCCTTACATTTCGCACCACCGGTTGTTAGACAAATTTAAAGCTATCCGGGACTAGCCACGGAGTTCCACTTTTACGGAGTCACCCGCAATGCACAAATTTCCACAGAGAAAAAATCATCCGCCTTGACCGGGAACCCGGATCCCTCGATTTCGATCCCGGTCAAGGAGGATGATTTTTTTCTCTGTGGAAGTTCACGCACCGGTTGTTAGTTTTTGATGACCCATACCGACATGAATAACGAAACCGATTTCCGAAATGAAGACTCTACAGGACGTGCCATATGCAAATTATGCGGCATACGCTCACATTTAGAACATATTTTGAGAGATGACGATGGTAAAATCAACAAAATTTCAGTTTTTAAAGAACGCGAAGTGACGTAAAAGTACATAGATTATTCGCAAAACGTTCATATGGTAGATACCAAACCAAATGTAATTTAACAAGAAAATGGTTGCAAAATAACCTCGGTCGTCGACACACCATTTGAAACAATAACTACTGTTGGTAGTTATACAACAATCTGTTAAACAGTTAGTAGTAAAACAATAGTCTGGGAAATGACTTTCTCTGGATTCTCGGACGGAAAAAAAATGTGAGACAAACAAGAGAAGGTCAAGAAAAAGTTTCTAAAAAGAACCCATTTGCGATACTCTTTCGAAGAACTGGTAATGAACAATAGTTTTTATTCCAAAATTAGTTTTTAGATTTACTACAGTACATACCGAAAGATTTTCTTGAGAAAAAACAGTAAAAATAATTGTTCCACCGAGAATGGGTAAAATTAAGGCTACAATAGCATCGTAGTAGTTATTTTCGATAGTGTAATGTAGGGGATGGGCTTGGAAGCAGAATATAAACGTAACACAGTCATTTACCCCGGAATTTAATACCAATACTTAAATACCTATAGTCAAATAAGCCAAGTATGGAATTAGAGAATGTAAGTTTGGCCTCTTTCTTTCCCATCTACATCTACATCTACGTAATACCCTGCGAGCCACCACGAGGGTGTGTGGCAGGGGGGGAAGATCACCAAACATGCACTATTGCCATGTAAGTAGGATATATAATGTAGACATGCTAGAAAATAGGGTCATAGGGAAAATAGGGTCATGTTTCATGCGAGTTACTTATGGCAAAAAAATGCGGATCTCCTAAATCATATGAATTGCGATGTAATTTTACTCGACCGTACGTACCCGACCGTCGATTTTCTACACGTAACTTGACCTAGCTTCTTCAAACGTATTATTCCACAGCAAAGAATTAGAGGTTTTAGAAGAGTCACTGGTCCATGAGATTTCTTTTCATATTGGCTTATGTGTTCACGACAAGAACTTATTATTCTTTGAAAATTCACTATTCGTAACATTATATTGATGTTTAAATCAAATGACGCTGAGGGAAAGAGGCATGGTGTCTTCCAATTCCTAAAAGATCTTTAAAAATTCGGAAAACGGTTTTTTTTTTCAAATATAACCTAGCCAGAGATTGAGCAATCGAAACGGAAAACCAATGAGCCAGTGGAAGAAAACTTCCGGGAAAAAGTAGAATAACAAGCAAACAACAATTCACACTTTCTTTTCCAATATTAGTTGTGGCTGTTACTGTTGTCTTAAGACATCAGCAAAAATTAGTTAATTTCATCACAGCCACAGTGGTGAGTATCCTAGTGTGATGCTCAAAATGTTACACAAAAACGGTCAGAATGCAGTTGACAGTTTTTGTATGCCGCATGCTCAGTCCCATATTAAGCGAAATAATTGCAAACCGTGGACTATAACTCCGATCTTCCGCTGACCAGTTGTTAGCGGTCAATGAAAAAGGCTGAATAAGCATAAGGCAATATAATTTTATTCAAGAAATGATATTTTATAGCTATCTACCCAACTGAATGACCACACACTAAATTCAGGCCGGGCTACTCTCCCATGGAGTATTAGTTGCTAGAATCTTCTTAAGAGTGATGATGCTAAATCATTATTATTATTATAAAGAGTTTGCGGCTTTAATTTAGTTCCAATTCTTCGGACAATATTTGAATTAGGGCTGGCGATATTTACCTTAATCGCTTGAGATAGGTGACTTTTTCGTTGTAAAATTTGTCGGTATATAAAGTTATTATTGATTAATTTAATATTATCCTGCTAGGGCCTCGAAGGTGCAATGGATTATAAAAAATGTTCCACAAACTAGAGGTCCATGAAAATATGTTGAATTTGAGTATTTAAATATATAAATTCTGAAGGTCGAATCACTGAAAATTATATACAATAAAAGTTTTGTCAGAATTAAAATATGGGACACAAAAAAAATGGCGATGTACGAAAATTAATTTCTCACACTAAACTAACATTAACGGCAAAATATTGGTACAAGAGAACGTCAAAGCCACGAAAGGAATTTTGTCCCATGCCAAATTACCTCCAGAGCCAGGATCCAGTGTTACTCAAACTTAATTAAGTCAAACAGCGAGCAATGAGAAGACAAGAATTCGCTGTAATTCCCAAAATTGCTGTCAGAGTAATTCCAAGAAATAATGGCCAAGAAACATCCCTCATTGAAATCATTTTCATCCAGCAAGGCCAGGAAGTTCAGCAATCATGTGACCTCCGCGAGCTTCCGCCGACAGAGTTCCCCACAGGAGATAATCAACGCGCTCTAAGACAATCCGACCGCTCGTCATTGTCATGTAAATGAACCCTATAAATCTTTGTATAAAACTCTCACATTCTTAAAACGATTCTTTTTGTTCCGGCAATGATTTTCACCGATGCACAAACAAGGTTTTTTCGCGGCGTGTTAGAGATAAGATTTGATTGTTATTTAGTACGACGTGAAATGCTTTTATCACCCATTAGACGAAATGTTTCTTTTTCCCAGGATTTCCGCTCAACATCACCTTAAACCTCTCTCCATTCCGGGCCTAAGAGCGTGACTAAAGAGTGCCGAAGCCCGCAAGTGATAAGGGGTGTCAACATAAATCCCACTTGGTGAAACGTCCTTTTTTTGTTCTTAGTGATATGGGAGTATTGATTTTGAGATGTTTCATTTATCCATTCATCACATATTTTTTCTGCTTTAAAGTCGAGGTTATGGAGGAACCACCAACGAAAAAGAGACAGGAAGAGTGTCGCTGGTACTGCACTATTTTCTAACAGATTATTAGTAATAAGAGATCACTTTCCTGTGAAAAAAACGAATCCGATACCTCTTGGTATTAGAGCGAGAAACCAAAAAATGAGGCAAAACCATTACTGTCAGTTTACATTAAAAATTTTTACAGTAACGATAAATACTCTGTTATTTTGGGAGCCCTCGTCAGGATTTTTCAAAATCCGACGTTTATTCTAGATCCCCGGGGACCTCGTCAGGGCCAATGGATACTCCTGTTTGCGCATCAAAATATGTAACCTATTTGCAGGGAGGAGAAAAATGGGATTGAAATGTGGTGCAGAGCATTCTGAATATAGTCCTTTTATCACAAAAGCACTTGTAGTCACGACTCACAAAGTACTAATCACCTGACTATCAGTTTAAGTTGTCTTTGTGCTTTTGAATTTCCAATGCCTCTCTAAAGACTAAAGAAGTATTGGCGACAATGATCCACCGATCAATCACTCTCAGTGACGCAGACCATAAGGATGAAGAGCTAAATACTCTTGACAAAAATCCTCATTAAGTATGGCTACGAAATAATAGAATTAAAGAAGGAAATGAAAATCACCTACACAGGCAAGGGAAGAAGAATTAAACCGACAAAAAGAAAAGAGCATACTTGCTATATGTTAAAGAAGCTACTGATAAGATATCAAAGATATTACGCAAGCACAATATAAAAATAATATTTAAACCAAGGAAGCAAATAAGGGATATCATATGGAATGTAAAAGAGGAAGAAAGAATGGAAAAGGAGGGAGTATATCACCTAAAATGCAAAACGTGCGATCCATTGTATGTTATAGAAACAAGTAGATCAATTATGACGAGGATGAAGAAGAATGGTGTCGCGATTCGACTGACGATGAGCCCCCCATGAAAAATCAGCGGTTGTGTAACATACAGCATAGATCCTTGCAAGAGAAAAACATTTCAAGAAACGAATCCGTAGGGGGACTTTAGAAATTGATTAACTCAATGACAGCTTTAGTAGAGGTTCAGGACATAAATTAGTGAGACGTGGCTACAAGTGTTTTCGAGCAAAATAATTACCAGAAGGATCTACAGTGTAGTGTCTTCAAGTGTCTATCACTCACTGTAATTTCCTCACTATTCACTTCCCTAAAAATAGAATATACATTCTGATACACAAGCAGGCAACATCAATTTGCCACGACGAGATCTTCGGTAAAGGAGAAGATACCTTGATTTTCATAAATGTTAACGCGGGTATTCCCAACAGAACAATGCATCACGGGCGCTTTTGTTTTAATAATTTGAGACAACGGATAAATTTGAGAAAGACGCGTCTAATTCAAATAGCGAGCTCAATAAACTATCATCAAGAGCCAATTCGAATTCACCGGTCAAAAATGACGTAATTACAAAGAAATTTTACATAGGCTATCCAAATGGATCAATCTCGATGCCTAAAGGCCGGCTGAAATACGCGTTCTCTTTCAAAGCTCGAAAGAGTCTCATATGGTAAAATGAGTTCGGATGGCAACGTTTACCGCAGATTTCCCTCAATATGGCTGAAAATCTTCCAATTCGATTTCTTTCAGGTCGTATATCAGTAACAGACATACAAGGCTTCGGAGTTTACTGCAACAGTTAGCAGTACTTTTACAAGTAATGTACGTTAGTTTCAGTTGAATAAAGAAATACCAAATATTTGGCACTTGGTGATTAATAAAAACGCGGGACAACCAAAAGCGTATAATGTGTGCAGGTACGGAAAATTTACGTTTTTTTGTTACTTACATTTAGACTTCCCAGATAATTATCTTCTCCTGAGCATAGTTTTGGAATTAAAAGCAGATCTTAGACTTTCCCACGACATAAAACAAAAGAACTTGGGCTCGAGATGAGAAAAACTGGGTGAACCACAGTCGCAAACTCATATTTCCACCCTTGACACATACATTCTAAGTCCTCAGGTCAGAATTCCATATTCCCGTCCATTTTCGCCACCGAAGAAAGACGGCCAAGTGTCGTAGATCTCAATTTTAGATAGGACGGATAAAAATGGAATGAGTCAAAGCAAAGGACCTCCCGACTACACACACATCTTGACAAGCTAAGAACTGCCCTTTTACCATCCATCCTGTTAACAAGAAGGCAAAACTTGGCCCTTTTTCCCTCTTTCTCCTCCATCGAAAAAATATTCGAAAGAAATGTCCTGCCGGATAGCCATGAAAGGTATTTTTCCGCCCTTAAGACCATACCGCATCTTTCTTTAAGGGCTGTGAAAAAGAAAAGATCCCAGATAGCGCAGGGACCTCCCCTTCGCCAACTTTGGTCAAGGGTCCCTGCCTCTACAGCCTAAGTTTTCCTCTTCTTGACTAGTAAGGTCCCTTTTCCTCCGCTCTCCCTCCACTTTGCACTCATCCGTCGCCTCACCTACGCGGCTTATGCCAACTCCTACGCAATAGCACGCTTCCCTGTCACTCCACGTCACGTTTTTTTTATGAGATTCTTCCCACCCGAACCGAAAATCACGTTTTCCCTCATCTCTCCCTTCCGTCGGAGCCACAGCTTCCCCCATCTCGGGAGCCGACGGGGCATGATCGCCGGGCACGACTGCGATTCATAAGGCCGTGCACAAACATGGAAACTCGGCAGCCCAGGGAAACAATCGACGGGTGATTATGGCGGCAGCCATAAAAGGACCGGCGCCTAGGCGGCCAACCTAACTCCTTTTCTCCTTAGTTTTCGTCACAGCCCGGGTGCGAGGAACACTAGCGGGGGCGGGCGACCCAGTTACGGCCTTCGTGATCTATGGCGACTGGTTTCAGGGCGGTCAAGTTTCAATGTCCTTGGGTGAGGCAGGGAATCGATACGATCCTTCTAAATTCTATTTAGACAATCAAAGCGATCTATTTGGTTGTCAATCGTGGGAGATCTAGCATGCATGATTGAAACGAAAATATTTTCGCGACTATTGAACAAGAGAGCGCTTAGTTTTCAGCAGCCTTTCGTAATTATTCACTTATCCTCAGTCTTTAATTGAAGTAATTTGAATCACTTTTCACAGAAAATAACGTTTTGCTCGAGGAGTTATAAAGAAGAAAAAGGTTGGTTGATAAATTTTTAAAAGAGTCTATCTGACAATGGTATCACATTATTGGATACGATCTTCACCTGAAAAACGAAAACAGTTCATTCAGAGCTTTAAGATTTCGAACAGTGATGTACACAACTAAGCATTTTAACTCCTCATTAATGTTGGCTATGATAAGGTTATTTCTTCCATATTATGATTCATCGCATTTTTAAAAACGGCCGTAGACAAGACGTTGTTCAGGTGATTTGTTCAGCGAAGCGTTAATTCATGCATTATTGGCACGTATATTGTTTCACACGAACTTTAAACATAAGTAACGCCTTTTACTCGCAGGAACTACGTTTAAAAATAGGATCCAAGTAAATTTACAACCAGGCAATTCAACTTAATTACTTAACGTAAAAGTAGGTTGGTATCCCTCCCACAGTATTTCCTGAAAAATACGAATCAGGAAAACACCCATAGAAAGACCATGATTACTATCTTAGTATAGTTCTTGAAATAAGGATTGATTCACCTCCAAAAAAGAGGAGTTATAGCTGTATATGGATCATGATAGACTGTGTACATATATTTTCAATAAAAGGGCCCTTGATTAAGTATAAGCGATAAAATGTTTGATATCCAACTGCTTTTCCCTAATAAAATTTCGACCAGCTGTCAAATCAAAACAGAGTGGAATACCAAAAAGACGCCAGAGGGACAACTGAGCACACATCAGACAGAAGAATTTAGTGACCATAGCGGTATATCGTACGCTCTTCGAGTTTCCCAGCAAGTCGCCGCGAAGGTAGGCTTGTATTAACTTGTCCTCTCTCGTCGACTACGGTCCACCTTCCACCGTTTCTCTTACCCCTCCTCTTCCCCCTATGCGCCTTCCTCCGGATTCTACGCCCAAAAACCCTTTCAATTTCTACCCATCCCCCCACCCACAAACAGCCACCTCCAAGACGAATCGCACATCACTTTCGCCTTCCATTCGGAGAAGTCCTCCCTCCTCGGCATTCCCCAGTCATTCGCTCGTTCACATGCATTCATTCCCCGACTCATTCATCTCATCATCCTCCACCTCTGCCCTACCCCCCTGCTGGAACCTTAGAAAGTCACCAGCTCAGCTCAGAAAGAGCCGAAGGTGACAGTGAATCACGTTTGGCGGATCATTTGTGCTACAACCTCCGATGTTAGTATTCCCAAATTTTCTGGCGCTCTCTTCAAATAAAATATTAAAACAACAAGAACATATTCAACACACCGGAAAATAAAATAATCCGGAAATTAAAGAAACAAAGTGACAGATACCCTAATTCATCTCATGATCTCAAGTCCTGAAAGAGACAATGTGACACTTGGGTACTTGGTATGTGGGTACTAAAATGCTTGTCCCATAGGCTGCGGAAACTGAGAACAAGGAGACTAGAAGATGTTCATGACTGAATAACGTGAATAATGGCAAAACACTAAGTAATCTTAAAACACCTAAGCATCTAATTTTACAGGAGAGCAACAAAAGCTCCTCTTAGATATCAAAACAATATTATCTACGTTACAATTTCGCATCGCGGACGGAAAAACGCAAGGGAAGCTGAAACAAAAGACTCATCAACATTATATAAGATATATTCAATTCGAAGAAGAGTTTTCTATTCATATATGAGTTTTTGGGAGGTCATGATAAAAATAAACACGCTAAATAGCATCTTAGTACCTTTCATATCAAGGGAAAATTGACAATATAATGCATTGCAGGAATATTTAAAAAATCGAACTACGCAAACAAAAACTCCCATTTTTAAAGAACTAATATAAACATTCGAAAAGCCATTCCAACATGAAACATGAACATACTGATCATAAACTTTAACTTCGAACCAGCGGGGACCCCAGGTGGTCCCCACAGAATGCAACAACAAAAATCAGTCACATAAGTATCTGCGTCATCCGGTGACCAACTTATGCTGAGTACAGCATTAGCTGGACAACATAAAAACAAGATGCACGATAAAACTAATAGGTTAAATTAAATACGAAGATACAAGGGAAAACATAATCTTCACACACAGAAGAGTAAAACACGAAAAAAAGCGGGCGTTGATAAATACGTACCGTCGCGGTGCTCTCTCAAAGCAAATAATTAAAGAGCTTCTCTCCACGAATCAAGTCAGAGGAGTGAGGAATTCTTGATTGAGGAGCGTGGAATGAGTGAGAAAAAATATTTAAATTCCAACGAGGAGGAGAGCGGAGGGGGGGAGAGGGAGTCAAGAAGTGGTTGAGACAGAATGGGAGAAAGAACGCGTGTACGACGCGAGAAGTGAATCTTTGACGATTAGGACGGCTAATAACTACGACGGATCCCTGTTACACGACGACGACCAAGATCTTTCCCCACTCTTCCTACTCTTCCAAACAGACACCCACCTCCCACAAACCACCACAGAACACCTCATCCTACAGGCAGTTCGTCCTCCTGCTTTTTTACCCCTTCCTACCGCTGGACGTCGCTCGAATCGGACAAGGAGAAGGAAGGAGGGGGTTTACGCAGTCACGTTTTCCCTCCTCACCCTCCCTCCGCACGTCTCAAAATCCCCCGACAGTCACCATCTCCCTCCCCCCCTCTTCCCGTCTATTCTCATGGCTCCCTCCGCCGAGTATGTGTGCGTCCGAAGACTACTCCTTCACCGCCCACGTCTCCTCACGCTTCCCCTCCGCTCCCCTTTCCTCCTGGACCCCCTCCCGACCCAGTCGGTTCCCATCCGATCTTATCCCATGACCACCGGACCACGATATCTCCTCTCTTTGCTCCTCATTCTCCGCCCTCCCCCTCCAACCCGGACTCCCCCTTCGGATGCGAGAGGAGAAGAGGGGAGACTGAGTCCCTCCTCCAGCCACTCCTCTTAAGAAGTGATATTTTACTCGTCCTCTTCCCCGTGAAGTTACATTGGGAAACTACCTACCTTATTGTGTAAAATCTTACCTCCTATCCCCCACTCTCTCTTTCTATCTCACTCTCTCCACTGCTTCTTTCCTTCTCCTCCTTCTACTCCCTTTCCGCCCTCTACCTCCCTCCTCCTCAACTATTTTTTTCGGTCGCTTCCCCCCTCCCTTACCCCACTCCCTTATTCTTCACCCGGCCGGCACATAAAGAGAACATCGTACGCCACATCACCCTTAATCTCTCGTGACACGTCGCCATATTTAACGTTTAATTAATTGGTTGCGTCCAGTTGGAATGAGTGGAGCTTCAAAGGGAGCCGTTTTGCTTGCATTGCAAACTCTCCCTTTGCCCACTCCGAGTCCTACCTCTTTTCCTCCTCCCCCAACCGCCCACCTCGGTAAACCCCCCTCTCCCTTCCGTCCCCTTCCCTCCCCCTATTAATCCCACCCCTTTTATGCGTGGTTACCGCTCTTCCCGCCCCCCTCCTCCCCTCATCACCGCACGGTCGCCTCCTCCTTCTCCTCCTCTTCAGGTACGTCGTCCCCCACCTACCCCCCGCTTTCATTGCTTCATCTCCCTCGAGACCTTTTGCTTGCCTGCCTCCTTCCCAGCTTTCATTCGCCTCGATCTTCCTTTTTCCTGAAGACAGATTCCTAAAGGAATATGAAAGCCCCCTGAACGGTCGGATTCTGAGCACTTGCGCATGCGTGCCCAATGAATGTATACCTCCTCTTGAGGCACAGAGAAATAGTTTTCTTCATCGCGGATTCCAGCCACTCAAGTGAGAGGAAGCACGTATGACAAGAGCTCTGAAGAAATAAACTTTTATGCTTCAAAATTACGGATTTTCTGATCATGTATCTATCAAAAGTATCTGGAGCGAACCCTATCCTTAAATCAGTGGTTCTCAACTTTTTTGTCACATCCTCTCTTTCGCCATAGCTCATTTCCATTTCCTCAGATAGTTAAGATTGAAGAATGTATTTCATTACATATGTGCATGTTAAAGAATAGATTTTCATCCGTGGCATTTTAACATTGTTAATCGCCAGAGAATAAATAAAGACAAAAAGCAATTTTTACAGATTTTACCTAAGTTATGGAGTGTTTCTGAATTTTGCTCAATAAGGTACACAGTTTCTCCTTGAATCTCCTGCATCCTCCAAAAGGGGACGGATTCCTCACAGGTAGAGAATTTCCATCTTATTACACCAGCAAAGTTTTCCACTCCAATCTTTGTCTTTTATTTGGTGGGGACATTTAAAACTAACGCTAATTGAATAGTGCTGTGCATCACACATGTATGAAAAACGTTCACGGAGACATTAAAAAAGAACTTGGCGAAATCTTTTCCAAGAAATAAATTTTTCAAGGGGAACTGCAAAGCCTCAATCAAACAACACGTTGGTAATGTTCCTACCAGAAATTGGGACATTCCCGTTAAAGAATAGTGCTGTAAGTACTAACACATGCAGTAGTTAGGCAGGAAATCAATCTCACACCAGGCTTACAAAACTAAATTACCTATCTACCTTAATAGGATCAGAAAAGTACGTACTCTAGTGGACCTCATAGTGCGTATCGATGTGTTTTCAAGGGACTTAATCCAGACGCTAAACGAGTATCCTCGAAGGACTCCATTACAATCACACAGGTACATCACACACTACTTTCCTCATACTGCGCAACGAGGGACATAACGTCGAGACGCCAGGGAGTAGGCTATCGGTGATCTAAAACATACTAGCACACGCTTATTTATGAGCTTCGAGCCTTGCACATAAAATGTTAAACACATTTCATTAGAACCTGAAACAAAATCCAACATTATAGTATTGCCATAGATCTTCCTCGTTTAATGTTTTATTTAGTTTAGCAGAGAACAAGAAAGTGGATAGTTTTAGATAATAAGTTAGATGAATGCAAGCACAAATAATGATTTATGCTTAGATAAGAGATATAGGGGCAAATACGGCATGATGAAAAGAGTAATGCAACCGTAATTAATAATTTGGTGGGTGGCATTCATTATTTTTGTGTACCATTCCAGGAGTATAGAAATGTAGAAGAAACGAACCACATTAGTTATGATGAAATAGTCATTGCCAATACCTGAAATATGCCATATATGCATTTCGTATGCCAAATATATGCCATATAAAATAGTCATAGTTTCTACTGTCATATGTTCCAAACTATTTAGTTGGAGTTATTCGCAATTGGCAAATATTGGGCAATTTTGGTCGGAAATCAGCCAATATGACCGAGAAAGACGGCCGACTTTTGTCGATAAATACTTTGTAGGTAATAGTAACGCCATTCATCCAAGAGTCCCAAAAGGATTTTTTACCTTTACCACTTTACTATGTGATTAAAAATATTTCATTATTCGTAATTCTTTTAAATGATTCCATTTGTACGATTGAGTGCTATTTTCCATCTTTGTCAAATACTAGATTCATATTAATCTCAAAAAGTCAACAATCAGTTTCCTTAAACTTTTGTTATTGAAGCGTTAAATTGCCATGTTTTTGGGTACAATACAAGGTGAACTCTACCCTCAAAGTATTCTTGATTAAAGATTATTCTTGATTGATTGGATCGTAAAAGGATGCGGGGGAGTACATCTAAAAAAATATCTTACTCTTCGATAATTTTCGTATGTTGGATAAGTTTCATCAAACTAAATATACCAATCGGATAAATAAAATACGGACGGAAAGTATACAAGAATTTCTTGATCACTTACGAATGAGTGACGTTTTATGAACACATTTCTCAACATACGCATGATCAAAGTTGAAGAGCATTAAGATAACTTCTTCGCAGCGAAATAAATTCCACTACCAGCCCTTCATAATGTGTCCTGACAACGCCTTGGATGGAGGAAAATATTTTTTGCGCGTCACGATTCAGTACAATTGAGGTGGAGGGAGTGAGCAATCTCCATTGAGCTCTAGCTTCGCACAAAAACATCCCGCTGCATCAAGGGCAGAGGTCACTTCGCGCAGCGTCGAGACCCCCAAATTAAGGCATTAAATTATAACCCCGTCGTCCATTGAGGAAATGGAGAAAGGACTCCGCCCATTCGGCCTTGCTTTGGAGGAAAGCCGGCCCCTGAATGCATTTAGACACCGCCGTCGATTGCTCCAAAGAAAATTCCACTTCCGCCCCGCGTGCATTCGAGCTAAAAATAGGTTGCCGACGCTTGAATTCCCTAAACAAGATACATTTCGCACATCCGCAAGCAAGGATCATGGGAGGTAGATGCAATGGCGCATAAATTTGGTCGACTACATACCTCACACATCTGAAATGCAGTAAAAACTAAAAGGCTCGAGAGATCCTGCTAAATTAACCAATGAAAAGATCCTTGACCAGTTTTTCACCGTAAAATTTTATGAAAACCATTTACAGTATCAGTCATGATACTACTAAATTTTCAAGCTGCGATCGTTCATAACAACATTCCGGAAAACGTGGCCTCTTGAAATATTTAATGGAATATTGGAAAAGGAATCCGAAGCTCTTGGAGAGAAAAGCAAATGAATGAGATTAAATCTCTATAAAGTAAACCGCGGAATTGGGATGGCGTGGAATCTACGTAACTTGCTTCCCACGTCAAGGGCACCGTTTCGACGTTCAACAGCGTCGGAGATTCTACATTGTTTGTCTCTTATGTTATTTGGAAAGCACTTCGAATGCGAATCTCCATCCGTCAAGGAAAAGAAAAAGCAGCATATCATAGGGTGCTATTCGTAAAAAGTGAGGTAATATCGACGTTGGGTAACTATGCACACTTTTTCAATACAGCAAAAATTCAACTATTGCCACCTCATCCACCTACTTCCTAGAGCATAAATTATCTAAGATTTAAGTCACCTTTTGCTCGAAAGTCTCTAAATTAAAGGCTCAATTTGGCCTAACAAACGAAAGACATTTATCTTTCTATCATCTTCATCTTCACAACTTCATAACTCGGAACTTCGAAATTATTTCCGCCGATTTGCTGAGAACCGGATATAACACGATAGCAAATGGATTAAAACGAAGGGAATCGTTGACGGATATCGATGACGAGGTCAATATTTTTCTTCAAAAAGTTAACTTCATTAAAAACTAATTAGCAAGGTTAACACCTGAAGCGAAGTAGAAGACAGATAAAATAGAAAAATAGTGTTGGTTAAAGATTCTGTAGTAGGAAACAGTATAAATTTTACATTACAGAGAAATAAATATTGAACTGTTAATTATACATTTGGATATATTGCATAACATAAAAGAAAAATAGAGGGAAAAGTTCCCCGAGGAAGACCCAGGAATAAATGCATGGACTAAATTAAGAGGTAAGTACATAAGAGGAGCTACCAGGAAGAAAGGAAATTTGCATTAGATGGGGAAGAATGGTGGGCTGCAGTAAACCAATCGTAGGATTGAGCAACCAATGATGAAGATGACATATACTAACCCAGATAAAATGGGCAGTACAAAGAATTAATTTAAATGTACTTCTCTACATTCTTTTCCGCTCCATTCTACAAGTATCATTATACTATCACTTATCGGAAAAGTAGCAACGAAGAATTATCCTACTTGCATTAATCCTACAAAATATGGTGGCAAGGAGCTGAAAATTGAAGCAATTCCTTTCCAGGTGTCATATTAAATCACCACCCGCTATACCAACTGGACTAAATGCATCCGCGAACTCATTTCACCTGATGATTTCTACATGCCCATTAGCCTTAGTACAATGATCACCATAGTAGAAGATAAAGAAAATAGACAAACTTCTTACACTCGCAAAGGTTTTTTTTAGGATACAAGTTTTACATTCAGAGCGTTTCCTTAATATTGAACTACTCAATTTAATTTTAATGGGAAAAATATCGGGAAAAAATTCACAGGCGAGAAGTATACCTTCAGGATAGCAATTTCGGGTAGGTTAACTATCTGAAATCAAAACAAATTGCTGGCATTCAATCGAAACTTTAAATTTTAAAAATTGCATGAAATTATTTAATGGAAGTGTTTAGAAAATTTGAGCTACATATGCCCTGTCATTACCCTCTCCAGGGCCTAAGGCATCAACATATAAGCGGTCATTTAAAGTGAAGAAGGTAGTAAATTAGTCTTTTAAAATACTCAAGTCAATCACTTCTGAATTTAAGTATAAAGTTAAAATTAACAGAGTTGATTTTATTGATTGATTTTGATATTGATTGATTGATTGATTTTGACACTAAATAGCTAATTAAAAGGACTATAAAAATACTAGGTGTAGTGCAGTCGAGGATGTGTTTTTTTATATTTTCATTCACAGTTTTATTCTTCTTTTGGAGATAATTATCGTGTATCCCTACTCAGTATCGTGTATAGCATTGTTAGGGCAATAACCTAATAATGGTTTACCATGGAATCAAAAGGATAAATATACTGAGTTATTTAGTAACCAAGACTTTATACCCCACTACGTCCCATCAAAATTCTCGAACATTTTCGGGACAGTCTTACTGCGCTCACCAAGAATTCCTAATGAAACCCTCTGTCGCAATGAGTTTCTCCGGTACCGCATCTTGCAGAGTAGGTTGCCTATTATTCCAATTGCACATAGTTGAGTGAAGTGCGGGGAATGATTATCCGCCATAGCCTTTCAAACCTTATTGGTGAATAAAGGAGCGCTTTCTGGAATCAGCTCTGTTATGGTACTTCATCCGAGTTTTTTTTAAAGATGTTAATGCTGCCCATCGATGACTAAAGGCCTAAATGGCGTAGCACGTTGAAGCGCCGCGCCGTAGTATTCATATCACAGGATGCTACTTCCGATTCTTCTTCCTGCAGCGAGTGGAGAGAGGGCTTGAGAGACTTTCGCTGCCCTTTGAAAGCATAAAATGCCTTGTTCTTGGTTAACTCATTCTCGTGCTTCCAACTGTGCCCATTTTGCATGTAATAAACTCGCGCCCTCTTGCGAGGACCGCGAATACACGAAATTGCTTGAACATGCAAATATCAGTGACTGTAAAGCTCTGTTCCAACCACTAGGATATTCCTTTCCCATAGCCACTGCTTTTCTTTTAACTTTTTTGACCTTTATACTTGGTTTCTCCGTTTGCCTCTGTTCCTTTCTTTGACTACGACCGCCGTTTACCGCCACCGATCCCTCCTCTGCCCTCCCCCACTCGATTTATCCGCATTCTTGAAATCTGTCTCCCAGGTGTTCTCCATCCCTCTGCTACGCCCAGCTCTTCAGATTCCAGCGTGATGTAGCCACAGAAATCTCAACCCGCGATCTCCTCCATTTCCTCATTATATTCCAATGCCACCTCGTTTTATTATTTCCTTCCCCCATCGCCTTCGTATTTCCTCGCACTTGTTTTTCGCCGATTCACGACTTCGTATTCCCATTTCCAAGATGCCCTCGGAGAGAAATGGTGGTAACTGTTCACCGAGATTACTTGCATTGCATTCATTTCTGCACTCTGTCCCACGACCATTCAAGAGAGGAGAGGAAGAGTGAGAGAGTGAGGTCTTTCCAGATTAGGCATAAATCTTTCCCGTGTTACATAAAATCTTTCCGTTTCTCAACTTTTTTTGGGTGTGTACTGCGAGACTGCGATGAGGTTTGCGAACACGCCAGATTCTCCACCTAGCAATGATCATGCGAGCTGGGCGTATTCCGAAGCTTTCTCTTTCACCTCCATCCTCGGCTACATCTCCATTTCTTAGATAAGAAATGAGTTTGTAGCCGAGGACACTTCGAGACAACTTCATTAAGTATGTACAATATTTTTTCACGCAACGGTGAATCCAATTTGTACACTCGACAATCGGTGGCCACTAAATTACCCAGAATTCATTTTTGAAATGGCATTTATCGGCTGTGATGAAACTTCAAACTATCCCAAATGAGAGAGAAGATATTTACAATCTGACCTCTATAATCTTCCTGGTGACGGATAATATGACAAAAAGTAGCGCAGGCGCCAGAAAATAATTTTCCCCAGCCTTGAAAATTAATATTCATACGATCAAGATATCATGTAAGCGGGTGCGCACTATGCAATATCTTTAGTAAGAGTAAAGCCTAAAAATTCAGGTCTGACAGTGACAGGCTGGCGATAGCCAAGAAAGCGCCAATGGAAAATTTTTGTTTCTGCTCCGGCTACTGGTGCTCACAAATGGCAGCGATGTGAGCTGGAGTAATTATATCGCATCGTAGATCTTCAGCAATCTAGAGGAGCTGTTATAGCACGGTCTTCGAAATGGGTGGATGTTACGGCTTTCTCTTTTTCGTCTCCCGTCCCAGAAATTGCACTCCTCGATGTTTGGGGTAGCAGGCGGGTCGAGGGATGAAGAGGAAAGTCCCGGACCAATATTTTAAGATTGGACGAAAAACTGGAACGTGAAGGGAGGAGCGGACGAGGTCGGTAAAGTGTATAAGCGACGGAGGCATAAAGATGAGCCTGCGGAACCTAGGCTCAAGGTGGTGTGAGAAAAAGGTATGGGAAGAGATTAGGGGGTTGCGCTGGACCCATAGGTTGGAGAGAAGCGGGAGAAAGGAAGGGGATGGTAAAGATGGGAGGGGGCGGGTGGGTTACGCCGAAGGAACACGGTGGAAAGAATATGAACGCCAAGAGGGAGCGGAGGGTGGATGTGAGGAGTGAGGGAATTGTGGCGGCGGTGGTGGGTCGACCGTTGCATGCTAAAATAACTGTGAATCAAAGAAGGCAGTAAAAGTCATAGCAGGATGACTCAAAACAACACCTCTTCCACTATCTTCCAAGGACCCCAACACCAATAGCCGCCCTCTCTCTCTCTCTCTCTCTGCCTCCTCTAACTCCTTCATTCTTCCTTTTCGTCTCACTTTCCTCTCTTTTCCTTCCCTTTTCCAACATCTTCTCGCTCATTCTTTCGGCTACCCTTTTGCAGAGCAACCGAGTTCCTCCTCCACCATTCCCTCTTCTCCACTTCTTGGCCAAAGTATTTATTGCTTCAAAATCTCGACTTCCCTCCAGACCATCTCATTCTCCTCAACCCTTCCATCGGTTGATTTTCTTCCCTTTTCACCGAGCAGGAGGAGATTCGGGAACCACCAAGCTCGCATAACTCTTCCGACGCAGGAGATCTGACCAAACCTCCATTGGTTCGACTTCTCCCTCCGCTTCCATTGTTATTCACCTTCCAAGTCTCACAATCTCGTAAAAGGAGGGAATGCCTTCTTTTTTTCGCCATTTCCCTTCGCTCCGAGAATGTCAAAAATGTTACAGCTCTCAGCTCCCATGCCTTCGTCTCCTTGCCGGGTCATGCTCGTTGCATCCCTAATTTTGTGTTGGTGTAGCATCACGAAAGTTTATTGCATCTTAAATTTCGCCGCATAGGTTTCTCCTCCTAAGGGGTGAATTCCCTCTTTATGTAATGAAATACAGCAAAAATTAATCAAAAAATATCTGAAGGATGATTCTATTGGAATAACTGAAATGAATAACTATGATATTTAATTAGACATTATTTTTCAGCAATACTTCGAAGCATCATTAATCGCAGTTTTATTCTTAAATTTATTCACTTCCATATTAAAATATTGTCAGTGGTCTACGAATACCCATCATTGTATTTTTCCTCATGGTTTGCTCCAGCTATGGTGAAATTGACCTGAAGAAGACGCAAAAAATTATGTCATTCAACAGTGACGATGATAAAATCGAAAGATTCAAATCGCCTTTTACGAAAAGAATCGGTCTATATGATCACCTATAAAAAGCTAATTCCCCAGAATATCACAAGTGAAAATGTCTCTGGAAGATTTCTCCTCAAAATCCGATTCAGGACTCAGATTAAACGGATAAAGAATATCAAAATACTCTGCGATAAAATATATGATACTCCTCAATAAAAATGTGAATCTTGATCGTTTCAAAACAGAAAGATGAAAAACCTCCAATTCAGAGACGAACTTTTCAGGTACAAACATCGGTATTATGGCAATTATTCCAAACTATGGTTGATTCTCAAAAGCATTCAGAAAGTGTTATCCGCTATTTTATTCAACCAACGCCTTCGATAAAAAATCGAAATATGAAAATATCAGAAACAGAGGAAAGTATTTCTTTCCAAATCTTTTTTTGGGGTAAATGAACCTTTAACGAGTTTCAAGAAAACAAGTTTACAATGCATCAATGATGTGGTTGAGAATTCTGACCAATTTAAACAAGAATAAAGCCTAAATTCCGGAATAACATTTAACATTTCTTTAGAGTAATTTTTTTCTTTTAAATGCTACTACTGACAGGCAATGTGAGCAAAATGTTTCCTTTTGCAGAAGATGATTATAACAAATTACGAAGAACACCTTCAAAATAAATAACCACAAAACGAACAGATTTTGTGTTTGACATGTTACACTTCATTAACTAATATGAGGATTTACTGAAAGGCTGACTCGCATTTAAATCTAGAATATTTTTTTAATAGAGCATAGCTTCAAGCGTGGACGAATATAGCCAAACAAAAAACTAATTCGCCGATGTGTTCTTGTTTATTCTTAAATAACTAAAAAACATTATACCTACAGCCGAAGCACTTGAAAATTCTGGATGGAAGCATCATAGAATAGGTCTCAACAGTTGATATCCGTACGTTGCATTCGATTTTAGTGCTTTCCCTGATTTATATTGCCATGGTTATCGAAATAGTAATCGCAGATTAACTCTAATGAAGCAAAAAGAACTATTCCCATGAAGCGAAAAATGTTATAGAGTTGAACACATTAATTAATAATATCTATTTTTGGGCTGTCCCGAAAGAAAACAAAGATGAATACCAACATCTAGGTTTGAATATGGTCGGAGATGTAAACGGAACGAAGTATAATGGGTGCTCGGGTACGTGATCTCAGGAAAACAAAGTCATCAAAATTGTTCAAAAATACAATTACCGCCAGGCTCTTCCTTCAATAATGCATCCTTGTATTCTAATTAATCGTAAATGATTTCTTCTATTTCCACCTATTCGCCCTTTCTAATCCTATCCCATTTCAACCTCTCCAGTTCTTTTGGCTGACTACCCTTTTCCATTCGCATTTGTCCACCATCTGCATTCGCCCTTCTGCGGCAATTTGTGTCTCATCGCCACAACCGCTTTCCCTCCGGCTTATTTATGGGCTTTAAGGGTCTAGAAAAGTGCATAAGGCATTTACGCCCACGGCGATGCTTGACCCTTTTAAACGGCGTCCTCGCTGGCATGTGCTTGTTCCCCCGGGCGCGCGCGAGCATGTGTGTACATGTGGTGCGCGAGAAGTTCTCAGAGGTGAGACCATCTCGGCTGAAATTTTCTTAGCGGTAAATGGTGAGCACGGTTACGGGGAGAAATCTAATATGCCGAATGAGCAGGCAATAAATTTATGAAGAAATAAGGTTTCCTTCGACGGCTTTAAGTTTGTGCCCCGCAACAGTCACGCCATTGGTCAGGATCACGCCACGGGAGGTACTCGAGAATAGTTTATTAATACTCGGATACATCCGAGTATTATGGAAAATTTCATTCGCCGGAAAAATTAGCCAAAATAACTTTAGGTTCCTAGCAATGACCTCTTAAAATAGGCTAATGTCTTGTGGGTCATAAACTTTAAGTTCAAGGCTTATGAAAATGGCTAAAACTTATCGGGAATTAAAGGATATGGGTAATTAGTCATGGTGCGGATCCAAGATACTATATGCCTTCAAAGCTTAGAGATGAAAAAACATTGCCGATTAATGTCCGTGTTGCTGTAAACTTTCATTGCGACTGGGATTATTACATGTAAACAATTCAAGAGATGGAGGAACATAAAACGTGGGGTGCATGTTACGAGTACCTATTTCGAGTAGTCATATTATACTCGCGACCACTAAAGCAAATAAGGAGTGTTACTCTTCTGCAGAGAATAGATGAACGTCGAGTCGGTATGTTGCAAAATTCAAACGCAATGCGACACAGGGAGGAGGCTAAAAAACTCATAAAATTCTGTTTTCTACGTCCTAGCTTATTAAACTGTTACCCCACGCATACAGGTATAATTTCGGCGTGTACTTTTCCTTCCATGATTTTCCGTGGCATTTTAATCTTTAGCAAATCACAGGTTGCGATCCCGGTTCCCGTTATTGTCGAGTGCAAAATTTCTCTGCAAAACGCTCAGCTTTCTACTAAATTATGTGCGTGCAGACGACAGTTAAAATACCCCCCAAAAATCTAAGGACCATTAAATTAACTCATTAATTTATGCACCATCATAAATATCAAGAATTCAAAAGGTACGAAAACCTTCCCTACGTCCCGAGTTTTACAAGTATCTTCCTTATTATCATGTTTAACGATATTATTATGAGAAGGGTGCAAAATATAGTTCCCTACGCTAAGTTTCGTTCTATGAATTCTAATGGTGTTGGAATATTATGGCTGGGCTCAATTTTACGCAAATTCCCTATCTCCGAAAGCTAATACGATAGCATCAATTACCATTAGCCATCGAAAAAAAATTCTTCCATCCGGTTCGAATGCCAGAATACATTGAAAAATATGAAGCCCTAGTCTAGGCTCAAAAATTCGAAAAGAAAGATTTTTTAAAATGCACTAATATCTGCGTTATTGATTGGCGATTGATAAAAACAATATTATGTATGGTTGCGCCTAATGGATTAGGCGATACTTTGCGATATGGCCTGAGCCGTTGAAGCATCTAAAGCCAAAGTATATACCGTTGCAGAAATTAGTCTCTATGCAATGACCACATACGATAGTAAGAGTCAACAAATTTAAGCCATCAAGAGTATTTAATTAGGGGAGTTAAGGACAAAAGTGGTAAAATACTGTAATGTACGAAATTTTAGAATAATTTTAGTTGAACATTAAAACCAAGTAACGCAGTAATATATTTTCAACACTGCCTCATGAAGTATGGAGAGCTTTCCTGTGAACATGGAATCAGCAGCCCGGCAAACAGAAAAAAAATGAGAAACAGCTGAAACGCAGTTTTAGAAAAAATCGTGATCTAACAATATGGCTACTATAATGTAAACTGAAGCATTAAGTCACAATCCAGAAAAATAAACGGTGAAAAATTCATGAATTGGAAGAAGATACAAAGTACTTTAATTATGAGCGACGCGTTTAATTTTAAGCTCAAAAGAATTCTTCGGTCAATACGACCGACCATAAATCGGTGTAGCAATACTGGGCATGAAAAAAGTCACTCTCAATGTCACGCACTTCCGGGGCAATATTACGCAGTTTTTAGTGCAGATAAAAAGCCGCCCGCGAATGCAAGTGTAAGTAATCGTTTGATGTTTACGATTTAGCAGCATTTTTCGACAAATACTTCTGTTTGAAACTATGAATTGATCTTCGCTATGGGGAAGAAACAAAGCAGCTCCCGTGCGTTATTTATTTTCCCACCATTATTACTTATTCCGTTCACCCTTTCCGAGCGGACATAAAACCAATGGCGGCTCCCATTACCTGGAGCCTTGCCACTTGCCCATCCCCGACGCCACACACAAGCAATGACGGTCAGTCTCAGGCGGTGAGAAACACCTAAATCAATGACGGAGGTATTTTTTTCCACACTCGCCACCAGAAAATAAATCGAACACGAGTCATGAAGATTGCCGTCGGCAAACTACCAACTGAGATACTGCACAAAATGGCAAACCTCGCCGGCTGGAATAGCCATTGTCGACCGTAATTGAAGTTCCGAGGTTAGCACCTAGAAACGTAGAGTGGGAAGTTACAACCTTCAGCTGCGATAACGGAGATGCACTAATTCTCTCTCCGAGATGCTGAGGTTAAGAAGAGGCAAATGAACGGATTGAGCTCGATGAAGGACTATTTTTATCATGCGATTCCATGCAAAACAGTAAAAATCTAAGCTGTTTTCAAGTAGAAAGTGTGTCACTTCTAATGCCAGTTTATATGATTTCTGACCGATGGAAGTTGGAAGACAATTCATTCCACTTCTTACAATAGGGGAAAATGCATTTATATTTTTGATGACTCACATGAGGATCACTGAGCTGACGTTATCACAGTAGAATTCAACTTATTCGTATGCGACGAATGAGAGGCAGTTGAACTTATTTTTATGAGGCACATACGCATACGTTAGCGGAATACCATTAAAACTTTTACGACATGGCTAACTTCCCATGCAGGTTTTTTTTCACGATTACCCTCAATTTTGTGACAGAAAATTCGCTAGAAAGTCTTGCGTTTAGGCAAGATTGAAATAGGAGCCAATTATTCCTTTACCAGAATCAAAACAAATTAATGCCCACGTTACATTAAGTCTACAATTCAACACGAGTCAGTTTATGCAATACGAGATATATAATTCTATCGTGATATTAAAGCACACCACAATAAAGTTTCAATCACTGAAAACTTGGCTGATCATATTACTAGGTATTAGAATTTCAAATATGTTGGATTATGTTGGATCAAGTGGATATTGTAAATACACTAAGAATTCATCAAATTAAGAGCTATACATTTTAGAAAATAACATTTTTATACTAATAAGTGCAAAAATTGTAAACCAATTAAAAATACTTTAATTTCGGATGAAATTATTGCACAGGTTCCATGATATATTGGGAGATATTATATACATATTACCATTCTATTAAAGCCATGAATGCATATCATTGAGGATCAGTATTTGTTTGCGCATGCAAGAATGGCCAAACTTATATTCTTATTTCAGTTTCCTCGAAGTTAATGGTTGATCATTGCGTTTATCGGAGAACAAATTATGGATCTGAATCAAAACAAACAAGTCGGATGGACAAAACCCAGTCAATGAAATCCATTACCAAACAAAAAATAAGAAACGAGATGCCATGAAAAACGAAAAGCTACATTTTGTTAGAATTTTGCCTATCAAAGCCTTTTACGATCTAAATGAGAATATTGGGCAACTTTTGCGTTAAGGAAAATAATTCCGATATCATCCGATATCTAATCTTTATTACAAATTATAATATCCTAAAAGAAGCTGTACGTCATACTATTTCGTTTCTTATGGTATACTTATGCCATTACCATACGAACATTTTACGTTCTTTAAATGGATTACAAACTGAGAAACTTCAAAGGTGGAAAAACAAATCGGCTACGGAGGGAACAGGTCAAAACCCATCGAATGTACGTCAATACAATATCAACAAAAGATTTTTTACATTAAACCGATAGATAAAACAAAGCAAGAGATGCTGCTTTCGTTAAAAGCTAAAAAATAAAATGTGAAGAACATCTGACGTGGAATTACCAGTATTATTTTACAGGAATAATTTCTGAGTCACATGACTAAAAATACCAATGTCAATATATTTAATCGTTCTGTACATATGAACTTAGCTTTTGATCCACTTTCATCAACCCTAAGGTGGCAGTATTCAACATCCCGTTTCGATAAAACCAAGGACCAAAGTCGTACTTTAAATCCCTCAAACACAATTTTACCAAACTAAAACGTCATTTACATCCAGTAGCATAGTCAGTTACAAACATAAAATTAAAAGAATAAAAGTTATTCAGTTCACAAATTGTAATTTTGTGAGTAAACCGCATTCAGACGGAACACTAGCAGTACTTGCCACTTCGGTCTATCGCAAAAGTGCTTCCAAAACTGTCTTAGACATGAGTTAGATATAATGTTTCATTTCGACCAGTCCCCTATTAAAAGCCCTTCGTACCCAAATCAAAAGTAAATTTCTTCACAGGAAAGTTCCTAGAAGTACAACATCGAATATCCACGCGAACAAAAACTCCACCTTTCAATTGTAAACAAAATATTTCGAGAGATCCTTCGTCAGAAAAATTATTTTCCAGGGTTACGACCTTGATGCAAGAGTACAAACAATATCCCGATAGTACGACCTTCATGCCGGGGTACCGGATGAAAAGTCTTGGCGCCAAGCAACTGGTGACGTAAGGCCTTAAGAATATGAAGAGGCACGCTCGAAATTATACTTAAGACTTACCATTGGGTGATAGCTCAAATGGTAATCTTTTCTCCGGTTGTCGAAAATAATAGCGAATCCGCGTCCTTTCCCTTTGAGCCAAATTTTCCGCCGACTTCTCCCGCAGTCCTCCCCACCCACTCATTCTCTCACAGATTCCTACTCTTCCCCCCTCCCTCACTCCCCTCTCCACCCCACGTCCAGAACTACCCCCCCCTCCTCTGCTCCCCTCCACTTCCTCCCTCACTCCCGCTCCGGATCCCACAAGCCTTCGTGATGATGACCCTTACTCCTCCGTCCCTTCGCCCTCCGCTATAACCACCGCTTTATCTCACACGGCGTTTACAACCGAGCCGTCATAAATAAGACGCAAAGTCCTCAATCAAAAAAATTCAAATGAAAAAAAAAATACCCGAGGTGAGGGGGAGCGGGGTGCAGGGGGAGTGAAAAAAGGAAACAAAAGTAGAAACCGAAAAGCATAAAATTTTTATTTCGAACGTCTGTCTCTCTTTCTCTCTCTCCGCCCCCACCGAACTCTTTCCCTCGCAGCGCCACCACCTCCCTTCCACGCCCGTCCTATCGCCACACATACGCACCCACGACACTCCCGTCCAGCCCCATCCCCCCCCTGCCCCCATATCTCAACGACGCCATGTCCTCCGTCCTTTGTCTTCTTCTCTTCACCGCCGCCTACCTTTTTCCTCCCCATCATCTCCTTCCGAACCCATCTCCTTTCCACTTCCGACACCACGATGTGAATTAGTCGCGCCACCACCATTCCCCAACTGTGGCCTTCGAATGCCGCATTTTTCTTTCCGACAAGGCACGAGCTATGATTCTTTTAGCGCGCTTTACATGGTACATTTTATTGTACGATGGATACATCACAGAATATTCAAGAAAACGAATAGAATTTGATCAAGCCCCATTTTCCGTTCAGTCAATCAGAGAATCATAAAATTTTCCGCTTTACACAGCATAATTTTCCTCATTAAATAATGCATGTATTTCTTTAATGATACAATACCTTGTACAATAAAATGTACCCAGTAAAACGGTCGTAAAACCGTCTATGTCAGAAACGGGAAAAATACACTATAATTGGTAAAAAATAGAAAATTCCACGAGAATGATCGAGGGACAAATGCACAGTCCAGCTAAAACGTTTTAAGAAACAGGAGGCCCGCGAGGGAACTTTTAAGTTGACTGGGGAGATGGTAGAATGGATGGCTGCCAACAAACAATCTTAGGATTTTTAACTGATGAGAATAATATTTTACTTGGGGAATACTTCAAAATGACCAACGCATGCCGGATATAACAGGTGTCACCTCGTCCCGAGTCCACCACCTAGTAATCCAATTGCTTAGGATGAGCTGCCAGTTTCATAATTGTGCTAATTTGCACCAATATCCTTTCACCTTTGCTTCGAGGAGTATATCAAATCACATTAATTAAAATAATAAGGAAAACAGAAGAAAAAATGTAAATAATGGAAACTAATGCAGGTAGTTATAGAGTGTGCTTTCCAGATTCAATACACTAGCTCACAGATAATAAGAGTCCCATAAATAGTTTCATAAGAAGTATCACTAACCTCATATCGCTGAGGTTTCCTTTCGATCCGTCATACGTCTAATAGCTTGATGCAGCTTGTGTTAATTAACAGGATCTCGTCAAAAATAGCTGGAAAGCTCTTCGCTCACGCTGTATTGGAAAGCAATGCCTAGGGAAGAAAAATATTTATATTGATCCAGGCTGACCAAACTATATTGCATTTCAGCTGAAAACTTCTTTCCCATCTATTTTCTTTCATTTGATAGATTTGCAATGGCTGGACAAGACAGTAAGAAATACAAGACAAAGAGTTTTTAAATAAGAATAATCATTTCCAAAACCCAACACAATTTCTTGATTACTATTACGTAAGTATATTGATTGGTTTAATTGACTTAAAGTCCCTTCTATCGAAAGGAAAAAAGAAGAAGTTTAAGAGCCAAGCGCACACATAATATCGGATTCGACCAAATAGACCTCGACATTCGCGGTGGTCCAGAGCTCACAGCCTCATTAATTTAGATGGCCTTAAAACGTGAACGATAGCCAAATTACACGTGTTCACGCACCGACAGAGCGATAAATGGTAAAAAGAGCACAAAAAAGTCACGGAACCTCAGTCGCCGTAATCCCCTTGTCCCACCCCCTCTCTACATCCTCCTCCCATCCTCATCTCCGAACGGAACACGCTTTTTCGGGAGTAACATATCGCTTAAAGCGCGCCTCTCCCCGTCTTCCTCTCTCTTGTCTTCCACGCTTCCTCTCCCCCCACTATCCTATACAGAGTCTCCCCTCCACCCCATTCCCTTTAGCCGTTGCACGTCCTCCCCCTCCCCATGTCTCCTCCGAGTCCGTCCGAGCCGGACACCTGTCTCCGAGGGAGCTGTAAAACCGGAGGCAGACTGACCAGTCCGGTGTCATTCCTCCATATTCCGCTCTTCCCCTCCACCTTAACCACCACTCTCCCTCCTTCCCTCTGCGCAATCCCCCACCTCCTCCTCCCCTTCACTCTCCTCCAATCGCAGATAGAGATAGAACGAGCGTTAGGGTGCCTTATCCACCCCTCCCCCCCTTTCATCCCCTCTCTCCACATTCGTCCCGAAGTTGAGCCGCTTGGGAGCCTCCCCGATGAATAAAGACGTCGGAGCTGTGTCAGATCGCAAGATAAAATGGATGACGCATGTATTAGCTCGCGAAATGGGTATCTATAATCTTTCGCCCACCCCACCCCCACCCTTCACCTACTCACCAACCCATTCCACCATCCTCCCCCCCCCCACCAACCAACCTCTCCCTTCCTCTCCGTACAATCTAAGAAGGCGCCGCGCCGGGGTGAGTTTCCCAAGGAGGGGGACGGACGGGTTGGGAGAGTGCGCAGCCGCGCCGTCCATTTTATCGACACCCCTTGCATCTCATTCGGCCTATGAGATGCACCTTCCCCACTCCGTTCCCAAAGCTCCGTTTGAGTACGACTATCATCTAGCTCTCCTCGGTCTTGACGGGGTAGAGTTAAAGTAGCATTGAGGGCAGAGTTATGCTGATTGCGAGGGAGGTGACGAAAGATCGAGGTCGTGGGAACGATCGCGCTCGCCAAGCCGCGATCCAAGCGAGAAGCCCCGGGGGACAATCCTGGGTCGCAACGTGCAGTGGCTGCACATCACATTACAGTAGCAGGTCATACTCATGAAGTTGAAACCCATAGCATAAGTAAGTATGTAATTCAAAAACAGGGGTCACTACGGAACGGCGGAGCCGCTGCTGTTTTCAAATCACTCCATTAGAATAGAATTCCACGTAGATCCAGCCTCCACGCTCTCCCACGATAGCCCTAAGACGTTCTTTCGATGGTGAAGTATAAACCTGAGTCAATCCTATATGAAGGGTCATATCAGTATACATCTTTTTCCTCTTCTGAGCGAGATCTTTTTCCTCTTCTGAATCAGAAGACTGAAGGTCAGAACACAACCGATTGAGAAAATTCGGAACTTCAAATAGAATTGAGATCTAATTACACACTAATTACACCGCGCATTTGTACGTATTGGTTTTTTAACACAGTCACGTGGTTTATGGGCCAAGTTTCATTTCAACCACTGAAAAAGTACACGTTACAAATATTTTTCATGAATAAATAATTTCGTGAAATAACTATGATGTTATTATTTAAGGTCATCATGCTACTTCCGTAATGATTGTTTAGGTGATAAAAAATTAATAGAAGTACAGGTCACATTCAATAAATGCGCGAATAGTTAAATATTGAGGATGGCTAAGGCTTTGGAAATACATTAATATTTCTCCTCGAATTTGCAAACAATTTACAATAACATTATCAGAGTAGAAAAAAGTACCAGGTGCATAGATTTCAGCACCTTTAATGATGATATAATGCCCTGAACATTCCAATTTTGAACCTATTGGCAATTTTTTCTAATGTAACAAACAAAAATAGTGAGCAGGAAGTCACCTACTCTAGTAGTAGTTAAGTACAAAATAGTACGAAGTATGTTAAGCACAAAAATTGTGCATGAGTAAGCGAGCATAAACAATAGAAGTGTAGGAAATTTAAATCCTAGATATTATGCCTGAAAAAAATCCAATAAGAAAGCACACGATAACCTATCTAAAGTCCAAAAATAAACAGAAAAGCCGAACAATATCAAATTTGAAAAAAATAATAAAACAAAAAGTCGGTGGGTGGAGCATTTTCGTAACCCGGTTATTTCTGAGCCTTGCTATTGGGAATGTCACTTCAGATCAGATAGGTAAAAATATAAAAAAACTGAAGATGAGAATAGCACAAGCCTACCAGAGAAAGGCAATGATTATAGAGGTATTAGCGTTATGCCCAGCCAAATCCTATTAAAATGGTATCAACCCAATCAATTACGCATAAATGGAACACACGTAACCCCTCAAGTCCAGATTCTAGAATCACCCAAGAGAATTAGGAGGAAAGAAAGCTTTCTGAAGATAAAAGAGAGCTCTTGAAAGAAAACCGTGAAATAAAAAGACATCTTCACAAAATACGCAGCATATAAAACAATAACCACCCTATAGAATAATTTCCCTAAAGTTCACACTAAATTTTACAGCTGGCTTCTCGAAGTAAATAGTAAGTTCTCTGGCTAAATAGTATAATTTCATGATTTACAAAGGCATATCCATCAAAAATTTATAGAATGAATATTATTGCTATTTTAGAAAAAATCACCAGAAATATTGACATGCCATTGGTTTGTTGCACGTTAAGATACAGGCTCTAAAAGGTATTTCTGAGTGGGTTAATGGGGTCAGTATAAAATCGAAAGAAAGCAGAAGATTTTGAAGAGAAGCTGTATTTGAAAGGAAAATGTTCAGAAAGCAAGAGAGATGGAGAATAAGGATATGGAAATCGATAGGAAAGGAGGGAAGTAGGAAGAATGCAGAGCTGAAACTGGAAATATTTTAAGTAGACGTTATCAGATGGTAAGCAGTAAACTGAAGATCCGTCATAATCTATCCTGACCGATGGAGTACTGTAAATTGTAATATCTTACGGAAAATACAGAATTATACCGTTAGATACATGAGACTATTTTTCCAGTACAAATTACCAAAGTAGGTTAAGTCAAGTAGCTAAGGGATTATAAGTTATTAATTTTTTATTAAAAACTCGACTATTAAAACAAGGAATTTGTACATATAATGTTATCAAGCTAGACTTTTCGCAGCCGACGAGCTATTGATTAAGCAACTGGCTAAGGGCACATAACGATTCATGAAGCAATACGGACACCAAGCAGATAAAATGACATATTCACGATAGGCATTCAACCATATGATTGAGAGGTTCTTGTGTGACATTCCTGCCTTTAATTTTCTCGACCAATGGAACTCTTACCGTTGTTTCCTTCATAAACTTCATTTTTCGAAATAAAATCATTATTTAACTCTTCGCGTCTTTTCTCTCCCTTCGTGCAGTCCAGGATTCGATTTATTCTCCCACCTTCAACCTCACTTATCAAATATTCGGCCCACTATTACACTTCGTCAACATGCCACTTGCCACATGCAACAACCCCTTAATATTCCATCCAGCCACTTGTGGAAGCACCCCCTGCCACACACCCTTTGGGTGTGGCAGGGGGTGCTTCCACACCAGGGTATTACGTAGATGTAGATGTAAATATCTTTATATTCTCTTAGCTACATATATTTAATTGCTCCTGCATGGGGAAAATTAAGTTTAATTACGATTAATTTTGGGCACGAAAAAATATTAGTTAGCTTATAGAAAAGAAAGTCATAGTTGCAAATGTAAAGCTTTTTTAGGTTATTCTTCTACTTAATTACTTTAGATACAAATACACTCGAATTGGAGACTTTCCTCCTTTGAATAGTTTTGTCAAGTCGAAAATCGATTTTTTTAAATGAAGAAATGTTGATTCCACGTACAAGTCAATAATGAATAAATGTAAAAGGAAAAGAGAAAATTAAAGTAAATTTTTTCTATTATGTTTTAAATAGCAAGATATTAGTATTTCTCCTCGCATGTAGCTAGTACTGGAGATAATACGGATAGAAAAAACAAGCATTAGCAAAAATTCGTTAGCGCCATCTAGGAAAAAAAACTGCCCCGAGAAAACAAAAAGGGATTAAAAATTTGAGAATTGTATGGGTGTGATAAAGGTAGATTTTTCAAAAATGGTCACGCAACCTATCATGTAAACCCAATGATCTAACAAATAATAGAAACTTTCTCGTGGTAGGAGTAAAGTATTCTGCGAAAGAAAATTGCTCCAAATAAAGTGAAAATCACTATTTAACTCCGAGTGTAACATTTCTTCTGGGAACCATTAACTTAGCTTCACACCAACGAGCGCGAACTCCCAGACAGTCATTCCCTTCCCTCTGAAGCAACTCGAGTATTAACAAGGGCATGGTCCCGTGTGACCGTCGCAGGTCTAGCGTCTCTCCATGCATTGCGTGGAAATATTTCGTGGTCAGCTTACGAGTGTGTCGCGTCATCGCCAAGCAAAAACACGCGACTGTGGTTTCCCAAAACAGTTCGCATTCCTCCTCTTACAGCAGAAACGCAAGAGCTGTAAAATATCCTTTCAGAGGCTTCTAAATAAACGTCAACCAATCGAAAAAGTATTCTCCAGCATCAATGGACAATAAAAATCAATAATTCTGTTGGTTACATTTGTTTACACGTTTGGCATGTGCACTCTTGGCATGTACACTTAGCCTGCCGAACATGCTTAGCTTGCTTGAGAAATTCAGAACTGATGTTTCATAGCGACACCGAGAATATTATCATGACACCTCACTACATCTCGAGGTCTGACAGAAGCGATAAAATAATAGAGATACATTGCCGAACACATAGGTGCAAAAACTTGTTCATTCCGCCTACAATAAGCGGCCAAAATAAAAACTGAGCTCCTCTGAATATACTCCCATAATACACGTCACCATTTCACCTCCCAAAACCTTATTCCTTACATCTTTACACGGCTGGTGTCCTAACACCTCCTGCCACACACCCATCAGCGGCTGACAGGGCAGTATGTAGATTTACAGTCCCGGTCACCTAGTACCAAACACCCTCTAGCTATTGCTATATTATACATTTTGATGATCGTTCTAAATAGACGGTATGAGGAATATTTTTTATTACCAGTTGGGGTATTCACGGTAGTTTTAGCTTCTTGTAAAATACAAAGTTTATTCGGCAGTCTGTCGGTTAATTAGCTTTTACCATAAGGGAGAGCTGAAGGAAGAGAATATCATGCTTCTTAGATGGGGACAAAGAATTAAGACAAAAGTGACAGATTATTACCAAACAAGCCGGTGTACTTTGCAGGCTTAGAACATCCTATTAGGGAATGCAGATGATTCCGGATGTTACATTGAAGACTTGAAATTATGAATGACTCCACGTGATTGAATCGTAGGGAATTCGTGTCATTAAGTTTTCGGCATTCGTACAAGTCGCAGAACATTATGGATAAAATAGAAATGCCTCCCAACAGGAGATTGAAAGTTATGAAAAAGGTTTCTACTCCAGATAATTTTGTATTTTTCCATACTAAGACATTATTTTCCAGGAATCGCAAACTACGAAACGCAGAACTTTTGCACATTTAAGTATACGCCCATAATTAAATGATAGGTACCTATCTATACATTCAATTAAAACGCGTCATACTTTACGGAGAGAAGGGTTTCTGATTAAAGTACGTTGTTTAGGAGGCATAGAATAAACGTGGATGAAAGACTATCAAAGAAGTAGGTAGACGATAATATTTTGTTGGTTTAGAGTATATCAAGCGTCATTACAGACGGCATCACAAAAAATTCGGATCATCAGGTCTGAATGAAGCCGACTGGAATGCCGGCGAAACGGTCGGCTAGAAAAATAGTGCAACGCGGGGAGAATCCGAAAAATACCCATGAACAAGAAAACCGCGGAAGCCTTCGCAACAATTTTATTAGGTTTGACACATACGTGCGAGTGCTAGAAAATTCGACTGAAAGTCAACAGCAGATAGCATTTCCTCATTAGCATCATAGGTTAAGAAACTTACACATTTTGAGCCTTATTATGCATCTAAAAGGAAATGATAGGTACCTTTCCACACATTGAATCAAATTTCATCGTGCACGATAGGTGGTCACTCCAGTTTACTTATCATTACGGTCATCTTTAGGATTTATAATGAAGGATGTTAGGGCGTATTGACAAAATAAAGCATGATATCGGCTGGCTGATTTATATGACGCATCCACATCGCATATAAATGAACTTAACATGTAACATCTCTGAAGATTCTTCGGAAAATAAAAAGAAACATTATAGGTCTTTATAAAACTGCCTATCAAGACAGGTAAATAAATTGATATTACACAGAGGATAGGCCATCAAAGAGGGAGCATTGAACTGGAAATGCGTAGGTAATCCAAAAATACGTAAATTAAAATCTCAAGGAATATAAAATACGAGCGGATGCATATAATGCCATTTCTGTAGTTTAGTCACCCGGAAGCATTGGTTCAGTTCAGTCCCCTAGACCGTTTATACTTAATAAGGCTAAACCCCATTCTACTTCATAGACAAAATCAGCAGTTGGAAAAAGGCTAAAATGAATTATTTTGATATTGAATTTGATACATAACTAATTTGATATTCTCATACATTTCCCGTTGACAGGACTATATGAAAGAACGTTCACGCAATATAATTCTAACGATAAATGAAATAATATATGAGTAGTGAGGCTTATATGAAGAGGATTTCAGCACAAAATTAAGATTCTACAATTGCACTATTGTATCCTCCGTTCTTACAAAAACATACCACTAACTGCTTAAAATAACCCGTGAAAATGAAAGACACTCAATCGTTACAGGGTAGAATGGAAATTGCTAGGAGCCAATTATGACGCAGGACGTTGATAAAATTGGTTAGTCAAAAATTTTTATCCTCACTTAAACGCGGAAGGTGTAAAAACATTCTAATACTTCAATGCTTCAATTTCTTTCTAATGCTTCAATTATCTTCACACTTATTTCTTCCTAATATCTGCCGATAAAATGACACTTTTTTATTAACGTCAAATTTTCTATTCCGTAAGAGACCGTTGAACAAGCGAAAGATGCAGAAGTAGCTCCTCAGTGGAACATGGCCCAACGGCTTAGATGATATTGCAACTAACGTACGCCACTCGCAGTAAAGGGCTACAGTACTCGGGCAAATTGGTGGATAACCCCTCTATGCTAGAGCCGAGCCCAATGATTCTTAACTTTGGTGACAAAGTGAGAACAGGTCTTTCCATCGTTGCATACTATTATCTGAGCAAATAATTCAAGGGATTTATTCATCTAATTATTGCCTACAGATGGAACTAAGGAGGAGAGGGTTGAAATTAACTCGGGGCACTATTTCATTGATGAGTCTCGGTATACGTGTGTATTTTTCAATGCTATTAGACACTTGACAACAAGTTTTCTTTAAACGCATTGACGGTAAAATACCTATCGAGCACCTAAAAAACAGTTGATATAGTTGTATATCGCAAATAACCATTTCCCCACTTGCTCTCCAGAAAATTACGCTCTGCGGCAGTGCAAAATGCCACATAGGAAAAATTATTTGCCTTGACTGAGACTCGAACCCGGATCCCTCCTTTACGGGCCGAGTGCATTAGCCATTTATGATACCGAAGTGATCTTTTTCAATGAGGATTTTTGTGGGTTTTAAAGTTATTTGAGCGAGATAGTTCCCTAGTCATAATGCAGATCATATTAAAATTATGTTTTAATTTTTGCAACTGCAGAATGCATGAATTAAATATTGCATCATAAATGGTGAAATAATATACTTGTATAAGACCGAAATTCCAAATAAATAAACAAAAATATTTATGTCTTTAACTTGACACATTTTCTTTACGTGGTACGTTTTAACTTCACAATGAAAGGTTTTTTTACGATCCTGAAAAAATTACAGCGGTAACAATATGATTTATTTTCAAACATTGTTGAGACAGCACACAAAATACTCAATTTTAATATTTTATGACATTTAGGGGTTAGAAATTCGTCATTTTTCAAATAAGGCCTCTCCGGAGTGAAAACACGTACCATTCCCCATTTAAAAGGGCAGGTATTTTTCGTCAAAAACCGCTGAAAAAAAACTCGGCAATGGGCTTATATTTGTTTTTTTAGAAGGGTGAGATACTTTTCTTTAATCGAGACCGAATTCATTGATTTCTAGGAAAAATGAAATTTCACTCAAACTACCATTAGAGGGCTTATAAGTCCCGGTCTAGATGAATGTTTTTCCTCTGCGGAATTTCTACATCTACATCTACGAAATACCGTGCAAGCCAGCACTAGGGTGTGTGGCACGGGGTGATTCCACACCAGGCATGCAGCACTCATCCCAGTTCAAATCAGAGCCGCGCACGTTCCTCCGAATGCCAGGCGCAGGCCAAAAGCAGTCAGAGCAATGGTACGCAGTCAGACCAGAAACTAGGAGAGTGATACGTAGAAGAACACGCTACCATGCAGTAAGCTACTCAAGATATAACTACTGGTTAGTATTATAAATGCGACAAATAAATAGCACTAAAAGGTACTAAGACATGCACTATATCATGCCGGAAATTGCATGCGATGTTAGTATCAACAATTCATGTTAAGATATTTAGCACTACTGAAAAACCTATTTATCCTAGAACTGATCTATCACAACTATTATGGTCCCTTATTGTACGTGGAAAGAATGACATAAAATTTATCGGTTCTGCAATCTATTTCCTGAATCTTATTCCTGTGATCGTTCCTACCATAATAGTTTGGATCTAGCAAAATATGTTGAACGTCCGGCAAAAAACAGTCTACATCAAACTTTCGAAAAAGATTTAACCTACTGTCGGCGCAGAAATTATGTGCACTCGAGTTTGGGTACAAATAAAAAGTTAACGAAATGACTTACAGAGAAACTCACCATCATTTTTATCATTCATTTCTACGTTATGTAATAGTAAATTTTATTTTTTTTTTATGAATTTTTATATTTTTTACTACATTTATTTATATTTATACTACAAATATCACTCGATTTAAATTAAACGCGCTTATCCATGTGTTCTACAATAACATATTGGAAACGTTCAAGGCATGCCAATTGCAACGAGACCAAGAACGAAATCTTACGATGCCCCAGTTTTGAAATGCAATAACTTTAAAAAATTAATAATAACTTTATTTCTATGAAATATACAAAGCTCCAACTCGCACAATCTATAGCAAACATATCTATCCTCCATTTACATAAATACAGTTGACATTGAAGATCTTGTGTTTGAGTTACAAAGTATCAAAGTCGGAGCTTTTCCCGCGCGCCGTAAATAACTGGTACTTTTTACGTTATAACTGTAGTAAAAAATATAAAAATTCATCAAAAAAAATAAAATTTACTGTTACATAACGTAGAAATGAATGATAAAAATGATGGTGTAATTAGTTTCTCTGTAAGTCATTTCGTTAACTTTTTATTTGTACCCAAACTTGAGTGCACATAATTTCTGCGCCGACAGTATATCTCTCCCTTCGATCAGATTCCCCCCAAGTTCCCACCCTAATTCCCTCAACAATTTTGTGACACTCCCATGTTTACTATGTGCCTAACATATCATAACAATTTTTAACAAATCAGTGCGATACATAATATACAGTGCAATGATAATATACATATACGATTTTATTGCACAATCAGTGATTACGCAAAGTTTTAAAGCTGCGTGCCCTGGTAGCTGACTGCGTTAGGTAATGCCGTCTGTATCCTTAAAATTTCTCTTATGCAGTATGGTAACAATCTTATGCCTCCATCAATCACTTATGTCAATTTGTCAAGCTCTTTACACAACAAAATTCTGGTAAACGGATGACACGTGAATTAAAAGTGAAGATGTAGTGGGTTGCGGAACATGACCCGATATTCGGTCGAGGTGAAACGTGAGGATAACATTTGGTCGCTGAGTGCACATCCACATCATCTTGGAGAGAACTTTACTTCCGGGTTATAAATGGGGAAGTGATTGGAGACGATTGTACTCGGGGAAAAAACTTGTTGAATACAATCCGGTCCAGCTGCCAGCGAGAAGTATCTACATCTTTTATTTCGGGAAGTTTTTCTTTTCTTTGCCGGGAACAGTGCCGCTCAGCCAGGTCATAGTACATCCCGTTCAGCCATTCAAAATTGAACGCGGGTTAGTGGGAGGGCAAACAATCCAACTCCCAATTGGAGAATATACCGACCAAACGATGCCAGCGAGTGGGCGGCGATCAGAAGTCAATTTCAGTATTATTAATAAATAACACGGACTCCTAAGATTTATGATCTAAATCATGCATGGCACCAGTAATTTATTTAACCTAAATTCAGAAAAAACAAATAGCCGATAGATTTTACGTCAGTTGTCATTTTCCATCGGTAGATATCTAAGAACGCTCCTTGAGAAACTCAAGCTGGAAAGGCGTATTACCGTTCCCTCTGAAACGTCTAGTTAGAATCCCTCCCGTATCAGCAGGAAGTTCCAAGAGAATTCCACTCTGGCGATACTTAGTGTGCTTCCTAAAGAAGCCTTTTAACTACCTCACTCCTAATAGTCTGACTTCAAGGGCCCGTTAAGACTATAGTCCATAGTTACCAACATATCCAGCGATTTTATCACATAACCAATGATTACGCCAAGTTTTAAACTTAAACTTAGACTCAATTTGTTAATACAAAATCTTTACTTTAGCGCCAGGTATATGCCTCGAAAGAGGGCTATTTTTTCACTTTAGCGTTGAAAAAGGTCTGATATTTAGACTGTACAGATGGTATTAAATGCGATCATTAATGAACGATTATTGGACGAATAAGATTCCGCAAAATGACGGAATAATCTTCTAATAAATGAAATCTATAAGTGTACTTGGAGAATACTTGTGGCTTTTCCGGTGGAATCATTTGTTCTTTTCGATTTCAACACGAAAAATAAATCGAATGATAGGAACCAAATAAATATAGTCAACGAAGAGTGAGATGACTGAAAAACATGCCTGCGTTGAAAAGATCATGAAACCCTAGTAACTTCAGTTTTGACGAAAGGGAACTTTCTCGATTATTTCCTCGTAATACTAAGAGTATCACGAGGAAATAATTTTCGCCATTTTCATTTATTCATTCGAACGCAAATAAACAGCATAAAAACAGGGCTTCAAAAAATTACGCATTAGCCGCTTTTTTCCATTAGGATATACAGTGGTAACGCACCGTTGCTGTTTCCCAAAAATTTGTCGTTCGATAATGGTATCTGGAGTAAAATTGACACGGTTTCACCAACAGCAAGTTTTATTCATTCCTTATCTCATATTGGCCTGAAAATTGTTCTATCGGTAAAAAAAAACCTGATTCGACGAGATTTTAACTGGTTATACAGAAGAATATATATACCTAGTCCTACTATACAACAGCATCAAGTCGCCTTCTATACTTTTCAGCGGATGCAGGTCACTTTTTACCCTTTTGATTTATTCGTGTCCCTTCATCCTGAGTCAAAACAGATCTCAAACCAGCTTTTAGGGTGGCTGATTAGTGGGAGGAGAATAATTTTCCTCTTGTTGACAGTCTAAGGTGAAACTTAGTGGAAATATTTAGTTGATTGTAACATAAGGTATGCCTAAAACATTGCAATGTCTCATAAATATTTTAATGCCTCAAGCTAAGTCCGAGATGAAGTGACAACATCAGGACCCATAGGAATAACAGTTTAAAGTGTACATTCCGTTCCCGTAAAAACAGCGTGAATAATTTAGCACTCATTACTATTTCTTTCCCTTTGCTTCTGAATTCAAAAGATTGAGTTATAGCGATTATAAAACTGATTTTAACCAAAACACGAACGAAAAAGGCCTACGCAATGACGTCTGCTCTAAAACATCGAATACTCCCATTTTGCGAATTGCTAATTTTTCCCAACCACTGCGACGAGGCAGAGTTGTTCCCTCCCGTCACCTCCTCCGCATTCCTTCGTTCCTCCACCCGCCTTGTCTCCCTCCTCCACTCCCGTAATAACTCAAACGTTCTCCCACACCTCCCCGCCCACACCGCCACCTCCCCCCCTCCTCTCTCGCCCGTGCATATTCTCCCGCCCGGGGGGGGGTGAGTTGGGGGGGGGGAAGTCGTGGGCCACGGTGGCTCCTCCTCTCCACACGACGGTGACTCATATCGCGGCGATATTTTATTTTTATTTCCCTTTTCTCTCCATCGCCCGTCCCCCGACACGACCTCTCCGCTTGCGGGGAAAACAATGCGAAAACGTTCCCTCGACGCACGTCGCGAAGACGTTGGTAAGAAAAGCGGGGAAAAGGACGGAGTTTTACGGGCGCGCCGGGTCCTTAAACCCCTCCCCCACCACCCCCCTCACCCACCGCAGCCCCCACGAAGGCGACGGCGGCCTTCCCATATTCTTCCCCCCTCCCCAAGTTCCCGCCCCCCGCGGCACGAGTTGGCGGCGCCCGACTCGACGGAGCCCTGGTGTCAATTTGCAACGCCATCTGCCGCGGATTGGGAAGACAATTTCCACTATGCTTCCACGTTCCAAGTAAAATCTCCCCCTTCCTCCCTTTTCCGTGCCCCACATATCGACAATTGGCTCGTATCCAACCGTCGATTGCACGAGTCCCCCCGTCACTCATAACATCTCCATATTAACATGGGAGTCGGCACGGTGGCTTTACGGGAGGCCGTGCTCAGAATAGCAACTGCCAGCTCGAAGAATAACGAAGTGTTTGAAACATTTATCATTCAAGTGATTCGTGAATAAACTGAATAAATAAATGCTTTCATGTTCTTGACAGGTGTCATCTTTCACTTCTTTAAACACTATTCAAGCTATTACACGTTTGACATCATGTACCATTTATGCCAATGTTACTTCAACTATAGCATAAATTTCTAAAAAATATTTATATTGATTCCCAGATGGAAATTATAGCGTATTGAATAAAACATCTTTTAAATATGTAGTTCAACTGGGGAATAAATTGAGTTAACCTGTTCAAATTTCTTGATTGTAGAAATATGGCCAGCGACTCAGGTTGTTAACCATAGAGTAAGAGAAGAATTTAAAATAAACCGCTGAAAATGATACTCATTTTTCTTACCAGAAAATTACTCATTTCATTCCCGTTGCATGTTTGATGAAATTGATGCATCTGCATGATGAAGCGCTTGGGTTGTATTTTCAATGATACTGAAAATTTAAATGATTGAATTAAATAGATTATCTCTTTGAATGAACCACCGGAGTGAATTGTATTACACCAAGAAAATTCCTTGAAATGACTTAGTATCAACATATGAAGCAACATAAGAAAACACGCTCATTTCATCCAAGTAAAATTCAAATGGGACGGGCTTCCAATTTAAATGTCTCAGCATAAATTTTAGTTTAAGCTATTAAGGCCTATTTTCAATTCATTAAGTTTTCAAGTTTGAAGTTTCAAAATTGAAGTCACATTATGAGCAACCAATCTTCTGCTCCTCCTCTGTTTATGATCATTCTGCACCACACGCTGCTAAACCGAAGAAGCCTCTACAACACAGCAGAACTATTGTGAATTACTTTCATCGCGCCCCACCGAGGGCAGCAGGTGGAGTAGCATAACCTCAGAGGGCCCGACGCAGATGCCGTCTAATAAATTAATCTTGTTACTTATTTCCTTAGAGCCATTGCTTAGTGTGGAGAGTTGATCCCTTTCAGTCATGTAGAATTAGTAAAGAGAGGATGAGATACATTTTTTTAAACTCGCATCTGTAATTAAGTCTCCCTATCACAGAAAATACAACTATTAACGTAAAACTTAATATTTGGTCCGAATTCTTTGTGTCGGAAATGTACATCCCTGGAACAAATTTACATAGCTTTGGGGCTTTTGATTATTTGTTGAGTCTTTCCTCAAAAATCACTTACTATTTTTTAAATAACATTTTCTTAATTATATGAGAAAGGGAAAAACAAAAGGTATATCCATTCAGCTCCGCTGACACCAATTGTACAGTTTTAATTGGAAAAGGTGGACTAGTAGCAGCAATTAGGGAAAATTTATTATGGTTGCCTACTGATTGATGACCTACCAAATTTATATGATTCAATTGATCAATTTGTATGATTCAATTTTAATTATTCGAACACACATTTGACGCATAGATTTAGCACTAAACTTGCGCTCTATTTAAGATATCTTAAAAGCTTTTACACCAATTGTCTAACATATATTTCAAGAGCGGTCTATACCATTTTAAAACAATTCTTCTGTCTGGCTTCAATGTGTATTCATCAATTGCCTACCATAAAGGCAATACTTATGATATTTACACATAACTTTACATGCTACCCGACCAGCCGCCGTATGGGCGTGTGGTAGGGGGTGTTAGGACACCAGCCGCGTAAAGGAGTAAAGGATAAGGTTTTGGGAGGTGAGATGGTGAAGTATACTTCGGGTGTGTTTTGAGCGGATTTCAGTCTATATCATGGCCCCTTGTTGTGCGTAAAACGTACGAATTTTTACCACTCTGTTCGTCAATGCATCTCTCTTATTTTATCTCGCCTGTCAGACCTAGAGATGTAGTTTGGAATCAAAACAATATTCTCTGAGTTGCTCCGAAACACTCCTATTCTGAATTTCTCAAGCAAGCTAAGCCTAGCGTATAGCCTCCAAGTCTCTAGCCGCTCCAATCCTATACCCCTAAAAGCTTCGAAACACTACATGCTCGCTCGTACCAGTCTTCAACGAATTGCGCATATCTCCTAGGTATATTAATTAATTTTTTGGGTTGAATCGTTCTATCCAGGGTCCAAAATTCTCACGGTATATTCGAGGTGTGGCCTAAACAGAGCGAAGTAGCACCTCTGTTACTTTTTTATCCTAGGACTTTGCTATCATACACTTGATAATTCCAACATTATTTAAGATTGTAACGTATATGTTTTGCAAGCGTGTTCCCAATGATAAGTATGAAGTGATGGTACTTCCAAAGGATTTGATTTTATCAGAAGAATTTGTTTACTCCACCCACAGTGTAGATTTGGCGTTGTTGTGATCTACATCTACGTGATACCATACGAGCCACCACGAGGGTGTGTGGCAGGGGGTGAAGACCACCAAACATGCACTATTGACATGCAAGTAGGATATTTAAGGGAGATATGCTAGATAATAGGGTCACATGCAGCTAGATGGTTAGTATCTACATAATATGAAATGAATTATTGGTTGTAATTACATGCATCATGCACTACAGACTACTCTAACTATATTTCACCTACCTATCCCTTTGCTACGCTGCCTATTGATCTCTCTTATAGTACGAGGGAAAAATGACATTTTAAATCTATCAGTACGACAATCTAGCTCTCTAATCTTGTTTATATGATCAAACCTATCATAATACGCAGGGGTTCTCAATATATATCTAACGTCATCTGTGAGCAACTCTGTTTCGAATTTACTTAAAAGGATTAACCTCAATTTTAACCTGCGTTCTGATAGTAATTCCCATCCTAGTTCTTCTATTAAGCTCGTAACACTTATACAATTATCATAACGGCCTTTAACAAACCTAGCAGATCTGCTTTGCACGCGCTCTAATTCTTTTATCATACCTTCCTCGTACGGATCCCATATACTAGCGGCATATTCCAATTGAGGCCTGACAAGTGTGATGACACGGGTGATGACTTCCGCAAGAATTGTAATGTGGTGCATTCACTGAGATTTAGTTCCAGCCATGGCACCACGAATGAACGTTGTTCAGGTCCACTGATTGAACTAATAAGTCCATATCTTTGCTTATTTCACGGTATATGACAGTATCGTTTGCAAATTATCTTAGTTCACTGTCAACTCGAGAATTAAGGTCATTGATATAAAGAATGTCTAAGATAATGCTTCCTTGTGGAACACCGGATTTCACTCTAACTATTTCAGAGATAATACCTCTAATAATTACTTTTAGCTTGCGATCACTTAGAAAGAAACTCATTCAATTCGCTATTTTTTATTTGATCGCATGATTGCCATCTAAATATAAGTTTTGCTTGAGAAATTTTATCAAATACTTTCATGAAATCAAGAAAAATTGCGTAAACTTGCTATTTTGCTTCACCTAATTTCAGGATTTCATTATGGAGGAGCGCATTCTGTGTTTCGCAGGGTCTACCCGTCCGAAAGCCTTGTTGACTGCCGTACAAGAAGTTTTGATTGACCAGGAAGGTCGTAATATTGCTGACTACAATTCTCTCGTCCTATTTACTTTCCTCTTTATTTGTTCCATAAACTCATTCCTGAGTCTTCCTCTTGGGACTTTTCCCTCTATTTTACCTGCAATTATGTTCCTCACAAACCCATTGTGTCTCAGGGTGCGTCCAATCCATTTCATTCTTCTTTTCTCTATGTTATTCCATACAGTCTTTTCCTCTTCTACTCTTCTGTACACTTCATCATTTCTTATTTTGTTCGTCCATTTTATCTTTAGCATCCTCCTCCAGCACCAGGTTTCAAGGGCCTCTAATCATTTCTGGTCAGCTTATCAAATGGTCCATGCTTCCGATTCATCGATTGCCACGTTCTACACGTACGTTCACATACTGTTTTCTAGCTTGTCCTATCCTCTTTGAATACAGCAGCTGTCTCTTTACCAAGAACGCTTTCTTAGCTTGGGCTATTCTATGCTCGATGTCCGGTGTACTTCTTCCGTCCCACGTGGTGGCACTTTCTAAATAGGTGAAGGAATTCACTCACTGTAATTTCTCTCCTCTCAGAGTGACTTTTTCATTCAGCTCCTCTCTTCCGTATACTAGGATTTTAATATTTGTATTGTATTAACGATTTAGGTCAGTAATTTCTCGGGTCACGTGTTTCTTCTTTTAAATGTCAGTATGACATTGGTTAATTTCCAATCTTGGAGTACCTTATATTAGGATAATCATTTGGTAAATGTAACTTCTAGGAATAGTTCAATCTGTAGCGTTAACTCTTTGTGCACGAGTATGAGTAATCTTTCTGGATATAAGGACTTGCTACTTTTGATCGAACGTAGTTTCTTTGGCTATTCCATCACGTTGAATAATTATGTCAGCTATCGGCTCATTAATGCCATAAATGTTTAAATAATGTAGTGTCATCCTTAGTGAATACACCTTCAAAGTAGTGGTTTAATAATTTGGCTATGTCGAGATTGTTGGTGACTACTTTGCCGTTTATGTTCAAAAAAGACTCTACTGTCAAAATTCGCTCTAAAGCTCTCCCGCATGAGAGCAGAATGACTTCGGATTTCCATCTAGTGAATCACCTATGAATTTTCCCCTGAATCCTCGTGAATTAGAATGCATAATATTCTCCTTTTCTGAGCTTTGAGAAATGTGAATTTCTCTTTCCATGAATTCAGTAGATAAATATACATTTATTTATACGTAAATATGTATTTATGTATGACTAGCTACATAGAATTTTGAATAAGTTGTGCTATGGCCTCTAGTCTCCTGATCTCCCGCCTCACTTCGTGGTCATACCAACGAGGTTCTTTACTTCACTTTGAGCTGGCGTGGAATATTTCAGTGATTCCTTTACGTAGAATTCCAAGAAATATCTCCAATATACTTTGGTGATCTCATCTTATGTAGAAGCTACAAATTCCGTGAAGCATCTGACATCTCTCCAAATTTAACGATATCGTATTTACCAAATGAGTAGATTTTACGTCTTGAATTAACTGTGAACAGTAATATTATTTTTTAGGGTCGCGAAAATTGCTGCATGGCTACCAATATCTTGGAGAATATCAACGCGTTTAATGACTGCAAGGTGACAGCGTGACAAGTTTTCCTGCGAACAATAAAAAAAATTACGAGCGTGACACTGGAAGGTAATTTACAGCGATGAAACTTGGTGTGGACTAACCATATAGTAAATACGCATGGCAGGAGAAAGTCAACGACGGGAACAGAGAAATTGACATCGACCGTGGAATAACTAAAGAGGGAAAGAGTTGCTATTTTTTTCAAAATTAACTTTGTAGAATAATGGAGAATTTTCCGATGATATATTTCGTGTTATTACCATGTATGAGGACATAGTCAATACTTATCCATGTTACAGGTAAATACGTGGAATGCGTCAAATGACACAAATCTGAGAAAAAACTTTTCCTGCGAGTGTCGTGGTTTTAATGTCAATGTAATGAAAAAACGCGAGTATCATATATACACACGGAGTTGGTTCTGTCCATTATATTTGCCTGCACTGCAATATGACAGGAGTCGTCGACGGGCTTTGTCGCCTTCCCACCGCTGAACGCCCTTTCCTCTGTCGGATCGGTCGCCGTGCGGCGCCGTCCAGTATGGCAACGCGGCATCAATTGAAATTATTAACATTAACAAATAATAACATTTTTACTTATGATGCAACACAGAAAAATAAACAAATTTAAAAGTTTTTCCTTGGCTTTAAATTTATCATTCTGTGCAAATTGTAGGACTGGATAATGTTTAAACATTTTCATTCATTAACAACAAAATATTCGTTTAAAAAAAGTAACTTGCCATTTTGTATTTTTATCAACTCTCGCAACCTTTGGTGAGAAGTCAATGCTGTAGATTTCGCAGTTTTTCCTAGGCTGAGTTACAAAGTTCATGAACTTGACAAAACTGCTAAGTTTAGGTAGTGCGGTATCGATTATTGCAGTAACATGTCTCCTTTTTTGGTTATATTATAAAATAAAAAATATTGATGAAATTAAAATTAAATTATCTTAAAAATTGTGTATAAAGTATTGCACTAACATTTACACGGACCATGATATAAATTCTCAAAGTACAGCGGCACATCATTTTAATGCCGACACTCTACATCTACATCTACGTGATACCCTGCGAGCCACCACGAGGGTGTGTGGCAGGGGGTGAAGATCACCAAACATGCACTATTGACATGCAACTAGGATATTTAATGGAGACATGCTAGATAATAGGGTCACATGCAGCTAGATGGTTAGTATCTACATAATATGAAATGGATTATTGGTTGTAATTACATGCATCATGCACTACAGACTACTCTAACTATATTTCACCTACCTATCCCTTGGCTACGCTGCCTATTGTTCTCTCTTATAGTACGAGGTAAAAATGACATTTTAAATCTATCGGTACGACAATCTATCTCTCTAATCTTGTTAATATGATCGAACCTAGCATAATACGCAGGGGTTCTCAATATGTATCTAACGTCATCTGAGAACATATCGGTTTCGAAATTACTTAAAAGGTTTAACCTATATTTTAACCTGCGTCCTGATAGTAACTCCCATCCTAGTTCTTCTATTAAGCTCGTAACACTTATACAATCATCATAACGGCCTTTAACAAACCTAGCAGATCTCCTTTGCACGCGCTCTAATTCTTTTATCATACCTTCCTCGTACGGATCCCATATACTAGCGGCATATTCTAAATGAGGCCTGACAAGTGTAAAATAGCTTCTTTCTCGTACTCTCTCATCGCATTTGCCTAGAACCCTTTTTACGAATCCTAATCTACGATTTGCTACACTAGTTATTTCCCTGATGTGTTTCCCCCATGACATGTCTTCAGTGATGGTGACGCCTAAGTATTTAATTGAACTTTAATTAATGATTTAATTATTACTCGTGGCGAATGAGAGCGTAGTCCAATCTTTGAAGTTGAATATCTCCGTTGTTTATGCACTGCCCACGACCACTTTTGTTTCTGAGGTAAAACAAAAGACTAGCGTGTCAAACTAGAAAAAAATTCAAATTTAAAAAGGCTGTATTTTTGTTGTTAAAATTTAAACATTTAAAATTTAAACAATTTCAATAAAATTTAGTTTAATTACAAAACTGATAACACACTGTTACTGTACATTCATTTGCTAACAAAATAAGATACAAACCGTTTCTCTAGCTATTTTTGTTTAGGAGATATGGCAAAAAGAAAAAAGTTCTAAGCGCATAATTGTCAAAACTTTGATCGTCTCTAGATTTGCCAAAAAAAATTTCCAAAAACTCTTCCACACTTTTCATTTAACGCCAGATGGAACTCGCACAAAAATTTTGGTTCGAATCGAAGACATCAAGGGTCAACTCACTGCTGATCTGATGTGGAAATACCCACATGCTTTCTATTTTCCATTATCCGAGATTTTACATCAACAGTATCCATTTACAACTTAAAATGAAAGTCTTTTCCTCTTTCTATATGAAATTTATTATTGGAAAATTTTAAAAAATTTTGGAATATGTTAAGACATCTCTTTTTTTCTTTTTACAATTACCGTTACAGACCTAACCCTCACATTTCATAAAGAAGGGTTCTATGGCAATGGATAGGTACAAGTTTTTCTTAATGTCATCCCTTTAGCCTAGGGATAAAGACTTCTTCAACCTAAGATGCGGGACGTACGTCGTTTGAACAGAATGTAGGTAATAAATTCATACACCTTGTTAAGATACGAATATATTTCACACGCACCTTCTCCATTGGAACTCAAACGTTGAAACGACGGATAACCAAATCGGGCATGGACGCTTGCCGAAATATTCGCGGACGGCCCTCAAACACGGCGCAAAGGTCAAGCATGGATCAAGACATGCAGAGGACCTGAACCTCTCTCGTTCAGGGGACAGAAGAATGAGGGGAGGGCCGAGAGATGAGCAAAGACGTGGCAGGACAAACAAGAGGAGCGCAGAGGGGGGGAGAGGTCGGAAGGCAGAGAGAGATGAAAAGTAGAGAGTAAAAGTGGGGAGAGAGGGGTTGGTGGATTGACGTAAGAGCCGCGAGGGGTAGAATGGAGTGTAAGGGGGGGAAAGGGAAGGAAGAGGCGGACCATCCAAGTCGACCGCCAAGCCGCCATCCCGTCTGAGCACGAATCATCACTCACGACAATTACGCATTTGGAAAAAAATATCTCCTCTCCAGCGGGACCTCCACTTCCCCCTTTCGCGAAGCACTGGCTAGAGTATTCTTCCTTTCCACGTGCCAACCCGAGAAAGGGAAGGAGAAGAAATGGAGGGAGATCCGGGGCGACCCTTCCACGGACCCGTATCGATCTTCTTCCCTCCTTCGACCAAAACCCTCACACTCCCCGTACGCGAAACTTTCCTCCTTATTCCCCCCCTTTTTCACAGTCCACTATAGGCGTGACTAACTCAATCCCCGAGGGAGAGGAGAGGGCAGAGAAGGACCGGCGAGGATAGAACTCGCATGAGGTGAAGAAGAGATAGAAGAGGTGGAGGAGAAAGGGAAAGGGGAAGTTAGCGTACATTTGGTGGAGAGACTTCAATAGCCGATTTCCCGATCGGGAGACTCGGGGAAGGATAAAAAGGGCGGATTTGGAAGGGAACGAATGGGGAGACGGTGAGGAAAAAGGAAGGAAACGTGAACGAGATGTGAAAAAGAGCAAGAAAGGGAAGGATCTCGTATTTTTCCATCAGCTCCGCTGAAGCCCCTTCTCCTTCTATCCCCCCTGCCCGCCCATCATCGGCCCGACGGGACTCGATCTCCGTATCTGCGGCATCGACTGCGGCTGGACCCTCGGTCCAGTCCCCAGGGAGGGATGTTCCTCTCGGAAGAGGGATAGGTGGGGGATAGAGAGAGAATGGGTGAGATAAGGGAGAGAGAGAGAGTGGGTGGGTCAGGCAGAGTTGCGAAAAGGATAAAAGAAGCCAGCGGCGGCGGTGGGTCAAAGGCAAAGGTTAAGGAGAAAGGGAGAGGGGTCTCACCTTCTGTCTTTCTCTCTCTCTCCCATTTGCTTCTTTCCTCCACTTTTCGTGTCTTTCTCCCCTTCCGTCTCTTCCTCTCCCTCTTCTGCGGAGAGTAGGAAGAGGAAAAAGCACGAAGATCGACGCTAGGTCGGCGAGAACGTGGAGATAAGAGGGCGAGTAGGGAGGGGGGCAGCGATGCCGGAGAGCGGTCTTGTGACTGGAATCCCCTCCCGGAGTATAAAAGCCTTAATCCGCTCCGCTTCACTCTGTTGTGTAGAAGCTAGTAAAGGTAACCTTACGTAAGATACGCGAGAATTTAAATGGAAACGAGTGAAACGTATTTTCTATTCAAATTCAAGCCTAACAAACATCAACCCGTTCAATTTACTGCTCCAAGAGGCCAAATGCGCGCACATACGAAAATTTTCGCAGAAATTACTATATCCCTTAAATTGATATTGCTTTATATTTATTTAACCCATGTATTTACAAATATGTAAAATATAAATAGATATAAACTAAAGGAACTTGGGGAACTCAGGGTTTCCCCTTCAGACGCTCTGCACCTCATTGAATGATCGAAGTCAAATATCAACAGTAGAAAAACCTAAATTTTATCAGAATTAACAACCATAAATAATTTACACGTATCAAATCTTTTAACATATTTTATCTTTTCGAAAAGAAGGAGCTGATTAAGAAAATAGGATGGAAATTTTTTAAAAACAAATCCATAATGAATACTCATGGCAAAGAGAGTTCATGGCTTCAAAATGTAAACAGTAAGGACTAAATGACAAGCAAAAGCTTGATAACGACAAGTAAATAACGTATAGACAAAGAGCAAAATTTTCAGATTTATCTGACCTTTGAATAGGTAATATACTGTCGTAATTGACTAATAATCTCCATTTACTAATCCACCGAACTCACTGCTATGTTATGGACATCCGTTACCATGACTTTCTCTTAGTATTTGCTATTCAAGCCTTCCACCTTCTTTTAGGCCACTCACTATTCCTATTTTTCCCTATCTAATCCAAAATTGCCAAAATTCGACCCTTTATGACCCACTATGGCATTCACCTTATACTAAGTAAGCCCTCCATCTAATCATGCTATATCCCCAGATTTCCGACACCAATGTGCTTCCATCCACTACCATCATGCACTTACTCCTCCGTAGTCCTGAATACCTCGCAAAAACTCTCTCTTTTCTTTAACGCTACATGTTCAAGGCCTCCTGTCACACTATATATAACCAATAACCATAGTTTTTGTACGTGCGACGTAACGCACTACTTTCCCAGTAGCGCGCATAAGTATTGGCAAATACCTTCACCGTGACCTTTTATCTTTGGCATGACAAAAATAATACCCGCGTGAAATAAACTAAATTCTCATGCATCTATCTAATTTTGCCTATCAAGGAAGGGGTGCCTCAATTCCATCCTGCTATAAACTTCAGCGGGATTTACAGCCAAAAAAAAGATGTGAGTAAAGACACGACAGACCGTGCGCACGTTATGTTGTGCGCGCGAGGGACATGACGTGCTTTTAGGGAGCCAAGGACGGATGGCATTGAGGGGGTTAGGCATACTGTTGAGGTCAGGGGAAGCGGGAAACCACGGGGTGGCAGCAGCAGACTGGAGGAGAGGAAAGACCCTTGTGCGGGGGTGGAGGCATGTGTGTGTGTGTGTATATATATATACATACATATAAATATATATATATATTATATATATATATAAAATAAGAAATGAAGGCTGAGATGGGGGAGCGTTGGTGGAGTAAGAAGGACAAAGGACGACTAGGGGAGGAGCAGGTGGAAAGGGATAGGTGAGCGAGAACGGGAGGAAAGGGGGGAGTGAGGAGGGAGGAGAGCGAGAATCGTGAGGGATGGATGGTTTATTGGCGCAATTCACGTTCTACACTCCGAATCTTGTCATTTTTCTGTTTTTTTTATTTTTATTTTCTACCTCTCCCAGGCGAGCACAGGCGTACGTACCAACCCCACCGCCATCCAATCCGCGTTTGGCCTTCGTTTTATTTTCAGACCGAGACGATCGAGAGAGAGAGAGAGAGACAGAGTCGCGGCTCCGCGCCTACCCCAGACCCGCGAGACACAAGCGTCCCGGCAGCGGGCGCCCACTCGCGCGGGGGACGCCAACGAGAGAAAGGACAGGAGAGGGGTTGGGAGACGACGACGGAGACTCTCGTGCGCCCCCGCAGAGATGATGTCTTACGACTCGTCCATGATTATTCGCCAGCTTCAAGCGCCAAGCAGTTGTTTCTATTAGTTGATATTCAATGGGGGCAAGACCGACCAAGTTCGATTGGCAACGCTTGATTTTTGGAGATTTATTTTCATTTGTAAACATCACTAATGTATTAATTTTAGAATTTTTTTTACACTCTAGCCATCGAGAAAATTAATTATTTTGATATACTTGTGATCTATATCACAATTTTACAGCAACAGTGGTCTCCCAATGGAAAATCTGGCCAGAAAAGACTAGAAGCCTTTGAAACCTGGTGCTGGAGGAGGATGTTGATGATAAAATGGACGGATCAATAAGAAATGATGAAGTGTACAGAAGAGTAGATGAGGAAAGGACCATTGGGAACACCATAGAAAAAAGAACAAGATGGAGTGGACACATCCTGAGACACAATGGGTTTGTGAGGAACATAATTTTAGGTAAAATAGAGGGAAAAGTCCCCAGAGGAAGACTCAGGAATGAGTTCATGGACCAAATAAAGAGGAAAGTACATAGGAAGAGATACCAGGATGTAAGGGGATAGCACTAGATAGGGAAGAGTGGAGGGCTGCAGTCAACCAATCTTACAATTGAACAACCAATGAAGAAGTTGTCTCTTCATCATTTCAGGCAAAATCAACAGGATTAGAGACAAGCCGGCCCACAAGCTATCAAACGACAAGGATGCTAAGGCAACAGCCGCAAGAGTGCAAGGGAAGAGAGAGAAATGGATGTAAGCCAGGAGTAAATAAATAATACAGGCATTCAACTGCGGCCCAGTCATTAAATGCCTTTATCGGTTTTTACACGAGAAATACGCAAATATGCTCATCAGGGGTGGATTAACAAAGGTTCTGTAATGAAAGTAGATATATAAATTAAATAAACGAACTATGGCAAAGCATAGCTCACGTTGCACTTAGTTTAGCTAACAAGAAATTGACATCGGCAATAAATTTGTTCTAAAACACGAAAATGCAATGAAGAAATAAAGCACCGACGATGGCCCAGGACTAGATAGTGAAAATATTTATAAAGAACTTGGACAACACAAATAACAGAATGGAATGAGAAAGATCATATACGCATCGTTGAGCACTATGATAAAAGAAATAATAATTATAGGGCTAAAGCTCTGGCTTTCCTTACCGAGAACACACGATGTGACAGAATTTTAATATCATAGCAATTTAGATTGAATTGCGCATGAACTGAGTTATATCCCAAGTTACGAATTCTGTTATCGTATTCCATCCAAACAGATTTCATTTGTACTACAGCTAAGTTACTTTAAGCATTCATAGGATAATCATAAAACATAATTCGGTCTTTATTATTAGTACAGTGAATCGAAAAGAGTTTTTGCATTAACAAATACACAAGATGTTCCCTTCAGTATTATAAACTGAATAGTGCAATAACAAGACCAAGTACGTGAATTTTTGTTAAAATAACATAAAAACATCTCGTCCAAGAATTTTAAAAGCTTAATCCGAAGTTAGTTACATTGTGATTCTTGAGATGTAAAGCATGTTATTTCCGGATGAAGTTAAATGGAAAGTATCGAAGTAATCATCAAACAACATGTTCAATTCAAAGCAAACTATGTGGCTGAATAAATTCACAAAACAAAAAATATAATGAACTTGAATGACTTATTTTACAGCACTTTCAATAAACTTTTGAGCGCCAAATTTTATGGCTCAATTGTCTTTGTCTGGCACATTTAGCATATCGATGGTTGTGCGAGGGAAAGATACGACATCGATATGAAAGGAAAACCATATTACCCTATTCTATGCCATTATAATGTGACACCAACACCCATGTTGGCTATGGTATGAGGATCTTCTCGAAAACAACGTAACTTCCACGTCTGCTTGCCTCATAAATGTGTTTCGAGACGAGGAAACGGCTGGAGAAAACCCGGATGAACTCGCGAATAGGGGTATTCCTTGTTTCCCCAGGCCTTGCAAAGACAGAGACGGGCGAAATAGAAATAACATAAGATAAGCTACTTCTACTCTTCTTCTTTTTGCCTACTGGAATGTCTGACTTCTCCCATCTTCTTTCCCATCCTCTTTCTTGCCATCTCAAGCAAAACCGCCCCAACCCCAGTTGTTCCTCCCCCATCTACTCCCACCTCCTCGACCGTTGTCATGGCGATATGGAGGGAGGGAGAGTAAGAGAGGCGTGACCCATCTTTCGCCGCGGGGGTTATTGGGAGAGGTCGACCCAGGATGAAAGATTACAAAGGGTGGAGAGGGATGAGGAAGTACGAGGTGGGAGTCAAAGAGGGAGAGAGAAATAAGATAGAGAGCAACAGAAGAGGGTGAGTACCACCGGCGAGACCATTGTGGAAGAGGCGAAGTAAATAAAATCCCGACCCAGCCTCTGCGATTAACTACACATTTTATCCACCAAATTTCAACAAGGGATTGAGTTAAATCAGAGGGAGGAATCCCATTGTGAGCCGAGATGAAAAACAGTTTGGCAGATGCATCATTTTATGTGCTGAGGAATCATTACACCAGGCGACAAAATTTTGAGTCGGTGTTAAGGTAGGATACACCAAGGAACTTATCGCATATTTCAGAAAAACAATTATGTTTTAGATAGGCTGATATTTGTACGCCTCAAGTGCCGTCATAAATCCCCCAATGGACTTCATATAATTAACTTTAAGAATTAAGTAACCTTAATATCACTTTTAGTATTATGCATTGGGTCGCTTTCCAATTTGTTTGAGGTAAAGTAAGGCATATTCCAGTTACCAGCAGCACTTTTCTTTTTGCTTAGATAACTAATACCACTTCCAAATTTTTCGGCTGTAAACCAGGAAGTGGAAAGGTTAGGGGAGATTGAGGAAAAAAATGCAATTACAGTATAAAAAATAGACAGTTTTAATACCATGCACCTATTATTTACCCAATCTAGATTTTACATTCCCTACGACTATATGTAAGTAAATGTTTTCTCAGCAGTTAAAAGGAAAAAAAGAGAGGTAATAATGAATTGCACCAATACTTAATGTTTGCACGTTTAGTCAGTATCCCACACAAAAGTTTGAAAGTACAAACCTTAGGTCAAGACAATAAAATGGGAGCCGCAAAGGGAAAGAAAAAACATTGGAGTGGTTTCCATAAGGGATTAGGATGGGAAACCGAACCGAAAGTCATGCAAGGTCAAAAGAATTCTCTTAAGTTTATTGGTAGGCCAGGCCAATTGGTTTCATTTTTGAAACGGTGTGTCCGACTGAGAAAGTCGGATCAGAAAACGATGTGAGGGTGACTGCGAAGAGGAAATGAACTCCGCCGTCCTCCCTTGAAAGTTGGGTGGAGGAATGAGAAAATATGGTGAAATAATGGAACAATACATATTTCCTTGAAAAATAAGGGCGCGCCGTGTATACGGAAATAGGGAAAAGGTCGCTGGGGCGGAAAGGATGACTTGCCTAAGAGGGAAAGAAAACCTCGCGGTCTATGACAAAAAGAAAAAAGCACGCCACCTACTGATTCAGAAGCGGGAGGGATGATGGCTGGGGGGAAAAAAGCGAAGCGAATCCCGTTTAACGGTCGCTTTGGATGGGAAGCTTAGCGGTAGGCAACAGGTGGGAAAGAAACGGCAAGGGAGAAAAGAATTATGACGGAGACAATGGATTAGGACAAAACATAAATGGCTGTATATGTGGATTCCAGACTCCCGAGCACTCATCGCGTGCTGGGGTTTGAGAGTAATGCGAAAGCGCAATTTTTTTGCTGATCCCCACCCCCCTCCCTCAACCCCGGGGGAGATATCTATGGGAAGAGAGTAGGTGTGGGAGTTAAGAAGGCGAGAGAAATAAGGAGACGGAACAAATGACGAACAGGGAAGCGTGTGGAAAGAGTTATAGAAGACAGAGGGAGTGAGCAAGGGATGAAAAAAACACGTATTTATCCGTTGTGGACCTTTCGCTCTTCCCCTACCTCGCCACCTCTGGCCGAGGAGATACGCGGTTAAAGCCGAGTGGCAGGCGCATTAAGAGAGGGTGGCCTACGTGCCACCGATCGGGAAGGAGGAAGGAATTGAAAAGCGGACGGATGAAGATCGGGAAGATTGCGCGTGAAAGTGAAGGATATTGTACACGGAGGCCGGAGAATAAGATGAACGTGGTTTGTCGTAAAGGAGCGCGAACGTAAGCGCGCATGTGCACGTGAACATCTTGAGCATATATAAGGGCGGAGTGGGAGAACGGGATATATACTACACAGGCGGAGAGGCATAGGCGAGGGCGATTGCGTCGTGGATGCTGTCTCGGAATGACAAGTGGGCGGAGAGGAAGCAAACAACATAATTGGTGGGAAATGTAAAGATGCGAGGGAGGGGATGGAAGATGGAGGAGCGCTGTGGCTGTGAGGCGGCGGAGCAGGGTGCGCCGTTGACGAAAAGGTGCCTAGGAAATCGATGATGCCGACAAAAGTACGCGGTGCCCAATGTAGGCCATGTCCATATTTAGCAAACATTTTCAAGCTGACGGAGGAGCTCACGATTCCATTCCCCACATTCCTTCAAAGCGAGGCAGGTAGCTTAGCTCGTAAGCACATAACCGCGAGACAAATTGCGATCGACTAGCCAAAAATATTTAACAAAGCATTAACATTTTAGCAGAATACAGAACGATACAAAAAAGAAGAACCAGTTGAAATGGGCACACCCTTAGGCATATTAAGTTTGTAAGGAACATGATTTAAGGAAAATAGAGGGAAAAGTCTCCAGGAAGACTAAGGGATGAATATATAGAACAAATAAAGATGACAGTATGTAAGAAGAACTTCCGGGAAGTAAGGGACCTAGCATTAGGTAGAAAAGGGTGTAGGGCTGCAATCAACCAATCTTACAATTGAACGACCAATGAATGGATGAAACATTTTAACAGCGAAAACTTCCTCAATCTTTAAAAATTAATTTCATTTTCATGATTTATTTTGCGAAGAAAACTTTTGCTCAATGATCTCGTAGAAAACAAATAATTTGGATTTACTCAATGCAAGCTCAGCACTGATAAGAAGGTTTGGATGACGAAATCCAATAATTGGGAAAGCTATGCAAGTAAAATAGATGGGAAATTTTCACATGAAGATGGATCGATAATCCGAAACTTCCACAAGGGAAATTAATGGTTTCTGAAGCTTACGCTAAAAGCTCAAATAATCACAGATATGTGGTACTAATCTTTTATCCATTTTGTAGCTTGAAAACCTCTAAATATACGGAGTTCTTACACCTTCTCCTGAAAATTTGCAAGTTAAATAACTTTTACCTTTAAATAAATTCGTTTCCACAATTATTGCTGCCAAGTGCAAACACATTTATCATTCGTGAATTTAAGCAATCTCGACAGCCTTACTGGTTTGATATTTTTACATGTACTTTATGTTGTTTCAGTCATTCACAAACCTAATTTCCGATAGGTCGGCTACGCCACTGTTCCATTCTTGAGTGGCGTTAATAAAGAGGAATAAACTGGAGAAAAATATGTGTTTTTATAGCTAGCTGTGTTGACAATGTCCCATGCTGATTATGAAAGAAGGGACCAGTCAAACTTGGTAACTAAACTGTTGACAGTAAGAAAATTATAGCGGATTTATTTCACCATCGGAAATAAATATTCATAATAAAACACAAAGCAGGGAGCGACGAAGACGTAGGTCAGGTCAATATGAACACCTGAATCTGTAACCGCCAAGGACTGTTAGCAAGGGAAAAATTCTGTGAAAGGCGAGGTGTGACTAGAAACACTCCACGAGAAGACCCCGAGCGGGATCGTGAAATGAAAGGGAGAGAGGTAGAAGACAGGGAGTGGACAGGGAGAGAGTCGGTGCGAAGCGGGAACGGTGTACGCTGGTTGTTGGACCAGCGTTGGATAGCCGCGTTGTTAGCATCGTGACCCAGAGCCCCTTGTTCGATCGCGGCCGTGGGAAAGGATTCCCATCCGCCCCGCTCCAACTCTCCAAGTTCCGCCTTCCGCCAATCCCACCGGCTGTCACAACTCATGCACTCTCAACAGCTTGTTTAACTGCAGATGTCCGCCTGATATCAGTCTCGATTCAGTCCGAAAGGGTGAGAGGAATTGTACTTCATCCGTCAGAGGGTAACCGAGGAGCTACACGGGCACAAGGTAAGGTTGTTGGTTCAGTGAATCTATCGGCCGCCAGCCGGTTTCGGACACCACAGTTGCGGAAGCTTCGCTAGAAAGAACTTAAAATATTTCAAGCATATTTTCATTGTTCGCGCAAATTGTGAAGAGATCGGTGTCTAGGTCATCCTTTGATAATGATTTTTTATACTTTTCCCGATCGAAGCATTCTAAGAAAAGTTTATAGAGACACTCAAATCAGAAGCTAATATTTTTTCTAGATCAGCTTAGAGATGAGATGAGAGATTACACAGGGGAAGAATAACTGTTGAAAAGAATCTCGATGATTTCTGCATTAGTATATGAATAAATACAGTATATCAACAATACAATAATTATTTTGGGTAAAAATGCATTATTCTATTTGGTTTCTTCATTATCTCTTTCTTTGCGTGATTGAGACATCTACTGATCTCTTCCTCCTCAGCTAGCAAGTGTCTGTATTAATGTTTGCATATTGGCAATATACCACTTGACCTTGTGCCAACTGCCCTAAATATCACAACGTTTTTGCTACTAAGTTCGTACATACACGAATTTAAATTTCCATCCGCTGACTGTAGAATTTGACTTTACCCACACTGTCAAAAAATAGTTTCCCTCTTTACTATGAAGATTTGTGATACTCCCAGAGGAAACGTTTCTTTAGTGGAAAATTTACTACCATGCAACGATGATTAAAAAATAATTTAGCAATTTTTACCTAAATATTCAAATTGTGATTATTTAGCACAAATTGGTGAACATCTTTTTGTGGATACTTATATATTTGAGTGAAACCAGTTATCATTTAACGCGGTTAAAGGTTAAAATAAACAAAGAAAATTCTCTAAATGAGGGTCGCCGATGGGCGGAGTATTGTATCCGTTAGCAGTGCCTTCCTTTTAGCGCCAAAGTCGGGACAGATAATTTACTAAAAAATCTCTGCTACTACCAGAATTCGAACCCAAAATCGTTGGGACAGGTTGCCATATCTACAGATACCACACTGACTCATTTATCCGTAAATATAAAAACGACATGATCACATATTCAAAGAAGTCAGTTTTCATTCACAAATAATTGCCGGTGCCCTAATAATGGGGCCCTATATCCTGAGAATAGTTGGCTACAACCCAAACAACCATTGCCACCTACCCTTGTGGCGACCCAGAGGCATACAGTAAATTTGGATTTCATTATACTACCAAGAGTAGCATTAATAGGAGCCTTTCTAGACCCGCGCCGCGTTTTTCGTCCTCTCTCCCACCCTCATTATTCACAAAACTCTCCACCCCTGCGCATTCATTTTACGCTCCACCCCCCTGCACTCCCGCCCCCACTGCCACCGACCCGCCTCCCCTTTACCATCCTGAACCCCCCCTTCCCCGGGGACCCCTGGCCTCCCATCCGTCTCGTATTCTTTCCTTCTCCTCATCTTTTTGTCAGCCTCACGGGAGGACTCTAAGGTTTCAGCCTCCACCAATAAAGATATTTTTCTTCCTCAAGCACCCCACCCCACCGGAGTCGACGAGTGGGGGGGGGAAGAGAAGGGAACGGCCGGGTGAATGGGTATGCGCCGCGAAAGGGACGTTCATCAGTTTATCACACACACACACACACACACACACACACACTCATTCACCATCCCCACCCGCATCTTCTCCAAAACCATCAGCCTCCCCGCCCCCCTGCCCACTTTAAAATGGCCCCACCCACACGCGTATGCCCCACCACCCTCCTCACCCGCCCTCCAACACCTTCTTCCTGCCCATCTCCCGTTCATTCCTGCCCCCGAAAACACATACACACACCTCACCCCTCTGACCTCATAGAAGTGGAAGGAAGGATGGACAAAAAAACTTTTGTCAACGTGAAGTACGGTCCCAATAAATAAAAAGGGAGATAAATTTTTTAAAATGGTGTCACTATCAAGATTGCTGTCGCCTATAACGGCGCTCGGAGCTCGGCTGGGTGCACTCCCTGGGGGACTAAAAGGGCAAAGAGGGTGAATGAGGGGAGAGGTTCCCTGGGGGGGGGTGACGGGGGAGGATGGCTCTCATGAGACTGCTAAGGAAAGCAGAGGAAGGAGGAGGTGGTGAGTGGGTGGGGCACATGGGAAGGGTGTACAAGGCGATGTAACTAGGGAATCCTAGATGATGTCAGATCAGCGTGACTCCATCACAGAGCTTTAATGGGATGTACGGGTTACCCGTATTACTCACTTACGATGGACAGCCAGAATATGAAAAACGATGACATCATTAGCTTTGATAGTAATAGAATACACGTTTGGGGACATCAAGAATCACGAAGGAAAGTCGCTCACTAAAAATTCGATGACATATATCCTGTCAGGAGATGATAGGTTTTGTTTTTTCCAACAATGGATAAGATTTTTTTCTATAACCGACGTTTCGCAAAATTTATAATGCTTCCTCAGTGCTCTAAAACTTTCTGTTACAAGAATCATGAGTAGGCACTACCTATATTTCTTATTTCTCCATGGACCAAAATATAAGCAGTGCCAACACAAGATGCTCGTAACATAAGCTCCAAGAAGCCTTAAAAAGGTGAAATGAATCTGAAAACTGAGGTCTATATCTAACGTGTTTTCAAACCACAAAGCTCTTCAAAAGAGTCCTTCCGTCTCACCAGGGTCTCTTTTGGCTCTTCGGTCAATTTTCTGTGTTTTCTAGTATCGCTGAAATTCCGTTTCCATTACCTACTACTGCCCGTCAGATCCTTTACATTCCTCTATAGTTGTATTATGATCTTCCCTCTGTCTGAAATTTCTCGAAGGAGTCGATATGTTCTCTCCACCATGTTTCTCTTGCTGACTTCAACTTTCTTTGAAGTCTATTTTTTAATTCACGGTTTTTATCTTGTCTAGCAATGAGTTGACGCTCTTCTATTTCCTTCCCTCCAGCATTTCCATTATCATTCCCTTTAAGATCGGCAGTTTTCTGATTTAAGTTTTACCTACGCCATGATTTTATCAATCTTCCCTCGATACTACTTCTTCATACCTCTCTCAAGGTCTCTGTATTCCCCTTCCGCAGTCTCGTTCTTCGTCTTATCTGTTTGCGTTTAACACGGCATTTCATCAATAATAAGTCGAGATATGAGTCTGCATCAGCCCCAGGATTGGTATGCGAGTTTTAACACTATTATGGAATCTAGTCTTACCATATGTAAATCTACCTGGAACATGTCTCTCCCAGCTTCTTCCATAGGCACCTAAACCGAGGATGAGCTCTGATCCGTAACGGTGATTGCTACATTATTTCTCCGAATGAACTTCACAATTTTCTGTTCGCGGGCATTTCTCCTTCCTGGCCAATATTTACCCAATTCTCGGCAATCTCTTCTTTCCTACACCGCCGTGTTCCAATTCCCCAACATTACCAAGTGCCTTCTCCAAGGCATTGTAGCAATTATTCCCTACAGCCGATCGTATACACCATCTACGTCTTCCAATTAATGATTAGAGGTGGGCACATAAACCTTGATCATGACTAAATTCGTTATGTCTGCCTTTAGCTCGACTTTAACTCCATCTCTCACCTATTCTGAACTAGTTCTCCACTAAGTCTTCGCATATCGCGAATGCAACCCCACGCTTCCATCACCTAAGCTAAATATCACTCTCTAGCAATCGCTTCAGTAGTCCTCGCTAACTTACCATCCTAATTTACCATTACCCATGATGTCTATTCCATCTTCTCTATCTCTTGCTTTAAATTCTCCAACCTACCCACCCTTGGCACAGTGTTAACATTCCATAAGCTTATTCTGATTGCTGCGTTCCTCTAACGTTACTTCTTTTCTTCTGCTTCAAAATTTGCCTCTACTTCTAAGCAAAGATTTCGACTGATGATGACCGCAGGAGTTTTGCTTCTCCCGCTACCGGGCACGACAATCTGCCTACTAAGCAGAGTACTGTAGTAGCCAGGTTTCGTTTTTATATTAGAACTATCTATTATTTCCAGGCTATTTAAATTAAGATGGTACTCCGTGGCCTTCTCAATAGTGTTTTTTTATGTGGCACCATCACGTGAGAGGCCTATCCACAGGGGTCAGACGCCCGTTGCGGTCGCCTCAATTACGTACAGACGCTGCGTGGACAACCATTCGTCTGTCTCCCGACCTTCGACCCATATGGCATGGATGGTCCTAGCAGGAGCATAGGTCCCGCTGTGGCTAGTTCAGCTCTACGGGTGATCGGCGCACACAAGCCTTTCTAACACAACAAGGTTGTAGTACTTGAGAAGAGTTATAAAAACTACGTATATATAAACGAAGTAAATGGCATTATGCGTCATTTTTATCAATATTTGTGGAATAAGTTAAATAAACTTCGCAAATGCCAATCGTGGTTTGATACTAAAGTACAAGATGAGGGTTGAGCTTCAACATAATGAGCCTTCTAAGGATGCATATCTATAAAACTAGAATTTTGAGTATAGCTTCATTCCAAATTAAATTTACAATCCGTACCACCTTTCTTATAATAGCGAAAAATTACGTGGCCAAGACTGTACGTTTAGCTAAATCCGAGTTTTCTTTCCATGACCTTCTTGCCGGTAGTCTAACACATAAAGCATAATGATACGTGAGGACACATACATTCAGATTTTAGCACAAATTCATTATATGTGACATAAAATTTAGAAGGAGGAATCTCACGAGGGATTTTTAATGCGCCGAGAATGCTTGACTTGGCGATTTATGTACATGGGAATATGGAATGCATTCATCACCACAGTCTTAATATTTTCCGGTTGAGTGCTTAACGTTTACCGACCAATCCCAAATATGGAATGTTCTGAGCGTAAATTCACTGTACGAATGTCATGTCCTCTTTTATAAATATGGCAGAAATGTATCTTCTCCTGGAGATGATTAATATTTAGGAAGATATGTGGCATATCATGATGACACCAGGGTTTAATATATATAGGAAAAAATAGTCATTGAAAATATATAGTTAAAGGTTAAAGTTGTTTTCCGGCCTATACGTGAGAAAAATAAGTATGGACAACACTAAAATTGAAAAATTAAATTGAAAAACTCCATCTGATGAGTCATGGTAACCACATGAGGAAAAGTAGGCAATTTATTTTTCTCTAAAAGGGCGTGGGTGCACTAACAACCTGGCCGGGGTATACTTCTCATTGAGCACGGCAGGTGGCACAATTAAGAGGCGTCCCCGTAAGATGACACGATGATTTGAATTCAAATATAAGCGAGATGCATCGCACACACAAGCACGGATATGGATAAGGGTGTTATTAATTCATCCCACTAGCAATCGAATGAAATGAAGGCTAATAATGGTAAGAGGTGCACGGTCATAATACAAGAGAACTTTTAGTACTTTTCCATTTGAAGTCGTTGCTCACACAATTACGGCCCAAATTATTGAAAAAAAATTTGCAATAAGTTCATTAAATCGGAGCAGCCTTCCAGTTCCGTGGTGAAATACGGCATCATTTTGTCAGAATTTACTTACTTCACCGTAAGTAATCTAAAAGCTGGGAATATATTCAGATTATTTGTTTTAACAGTCCTTAGTTAATTTAATTAGATTGAGCATATTTCCTCACATAGTGTGATAATAATACTGATTACGAGAAAAACACTAAGAATATATTTAAGTAATTGAAAAACTTTACAGGAGTATTTGCATATAATATTGTTTAAAAATAAATCTTTCAATTGGTCTGTAAAGGTGAATACTGATGAGAAAATACTGAAAAATCGTGGGTGTGTTTTTGCCATTAAACCGATAGCATCAAAACCTAAACAGGAAGATGGAGTTCGACCTAAGATTGGCTTCTAAGAGAAGCATTAGGTGATCTGATAATAAATAAGATCGTAATAAATAATGCATTCGAGGATTTTGCTCAATTTTTTACTTATCGGTGATGTTTCGGCTCCAAAAAATATCGCTGCATATTCGCAATAAATGTATAATATTGAGAAGGATGTTTGGGCCAGTGGTGCTGTGAAAACAGGCGGAATTACGCCAAAACAGGAAAAATAATTAAAAGTCATGTAAAATTTGAGCAGTGGACATGTGAGCGGTATTTTTATTACAATATTAAGAGTGTGAGGGAGGACGCCAAATGAGAAGCCCAAGGGTAAAACTTTTTAAAAACCTAAAATCTTTAGCCTAAAATCACCCAAAAAATTCTTTAAAGTCTGGTTTTCTAGTCCCTGGTTATCTATGTTCCCCGATTTAAACCCAAATTTTCCACGTCTATAACGCTCATTGCAACTGATCGAGACGGTCTGACACAAAGTTTGTAACCTAACTCTCAATTAACCTCAGATTTACAGCGAGACTACGTCATCTACGTAGGTTAACGTACACTAGACATAATAAAACCGGGCTTAAGTGTGATAATTTCAGAAAAAAGAACATAGAGCTTCTTATAGTTCTGTGGTTTGTAACAGAAAAAGTTGTCCCTGCCTAGGAAAAGGGTATTTAAAGCTAAACAGAGCTTAAATCATGGACCGGCAAATACACAATCAACAACATCAATTTTCGGATTATTTACTCCATCGTTCTATCTTTACAAATACATCTAGGAAAAAATCAACTAGTATTAAAATGAAAGGGACAGTCGGTTAACTTTAAAGAAGATCTTAAAAATATTTATGACTACTTTCAGAAGGCCGTGACAAAATGAGGACAAAATAATATTTTTTTAATGGAAATCAATTTCTTTTTTAAACAAATTTAAAAGATTTTGAAGACCAACAGTGATAAAAATTTATCATCCAATATAGCCTTTCCATTGGCATTGAAAATTCAGAGTTCATTTCTTCAACGGCTAAAAATATTACGAAAATATATTGTCACGTACATATTCATCGTTTGAGTGCGGTGCATCGGGGAAGGACTTGTTTCCGAGGGCCTCTACCACGCTCGACAGCACCACGATGGTACTCCCGTTTCACTGCTCGTCCGATAGGTATTTTTTAATGTTCATCCCACGGTAGCCTTGCGTATAATGGCGCCTCATGATTGATTTCGTGGACAACAGTCGCGCATTAATCTCTCACTCTCCTGGCCTCCACAAGCCTCACTCCTCCTGAAAGCGATAAAGATCGTATCGCGCACTTGTCATGCTCAAAGCCAAGTCATCTAAAAGCAGTATCTCACTCCTTTGAGCCCTAACTTGGTAATCATGCTGTGCTTGGACAGAATATAACTCTAAATGTTTTTAGTTTTCAATGATGCCAATTTTCATTTCAACTCTAACAGTCTCCTCTAATTTTACTGCTCTCCTCTTCTTATTGATTCCCAGGAACGGAAAAATAGCTTCGCTCATGTAGATGACTAAAAGAAACTAAAACAAAAACTTGGTGAGTAAATCTATATTTTATTTGGGGGTGGCCAGAAGAAATATGGCATTTCTGCAGATGAAAATAAACGTAGATAGCAATATTTCAATGCATACTTCCAGCAAAGTTGACGGAATAAGATACCTAATCAGACGAAGGAACCGAGAGCCTAGGTTATTTGCACCATTGAAGGCTGGTTGAAAGTTGAATAGATGCAGGTAAGATTTTTAGGATACAGAGAAAGTGAGAGAGAATCTGGCGTCGAAGTCAGCGCGCTCTTTACCAACGACGCCAATAAGTCAACACTTTTACACCCCTCTAAGGACCGGAGTTAGACCCGTCAGCACTCCTCAGTCCTCTCAAATACGTTACTGGATTCCAATGCAATACCTCCGTCTCAGTTGGTATTTGAAACCAAATCATTTTTTGGGATTCCATTAGTGTAGCTTTAATTAATATTTATTTCCAAAAGTTTATAAATAATGGTTCATCCCTTCATGTTCATGTGCTACTTTTCTACCTTTATCTTTAGATAGTTCAGTCATATAGCTTTCATCTTCAGCTCTACGAGAAAGATATTATTAGTTTACAATTATCATTCAGCCAGCCACATTTCAGCTTCTTCATGCTTTATTTTTGAAGCAAAGTTCTACGTCTACATCTACGTGATACCCTACGAGCCACCACGAGGGTGTGTGGCAGGGGGTGAAGATCACCAAACATGCACTATTGACATGCAAATAGGATATTTAAGGGAGATATGCTAGATAATAGGGTCACATGGAGCTAGATGGTTAGTATCTACATAATTTAAGTTATTAATATAAGTTAATAAAATATGTAAGGTTAGATAGAGTACCTTAAACATAAAAAGGAATGGAAAGCCTCATTAAACTATATAAAGTAAGATCAACAATTTTAAAATTAAACTTCTTAAACAGGTATCGCACGACTACTAACTTTCTATTCTGTCTCTACTAGGACTTGGCCCCAATTGAAACTTTGATATCTACTGATTCGCCTGAAAACAAAATATGGTGAGTATATCAAAAACTGGACATCATATCTGTGATAAACAATGTCATCCTCAATGATATACGTGGCCAGATGGAAAAAACTAAAAAAAATTAAGGGTACGGATAAGTTATTCAGTACGTCCTAACCTATTTGAAGGGTACTACTTGTCCACAACTACAAATAAATTCAGAGAGTATTAAAGAATTATTTTTCCAAAGTTGATAAACGTCTTACTAACATACATATAAGTGAAAACATATGTGTTCGTACCGTTTCACGCGAACACGAAATGGACTAGAGACTTCAATTGTTCTCTTTTGGAAGAGAAAAAAAATAAGAACGTAACATAGGCTAAAAATAATTGATAAAATGTCTTGGGGCCCCAGAGGCCCTTAAACGAGACCAAATATTTTACTTCCATAAAAAGAGCTTTGGAATCAGTAATAGGGATTGTTTTGCCACTTTAAATTAGTTTTAATGAAGGTGTATGGCTGTGATTTTCAATATTGAACGCCTCAAAGAAAGAAGAATTTAATTCTTGCAGTCGATTTTGTTACATACTATGTCTTTGAAAAAATAATTACATTTTTTAATCCAAAATTATCGACTTCCCTCCGGATTGAGCAATAACAACCTTAGAAATGGCCATGACCGGGAAATCACGCATGGGCCTCCTTCTATGGCTAACATTTTCAAAAATGATCAGTATTAGCAAATTTTAGAGAGTTTTCACTTCGTGGATATTGGAACTAAACTCCTCCTTGTGAGCTTAAAGGCATTTTTATCATAAGAGCTGAGAAAACGCCACATACCAGAGAGATTTCTGTATGTTAAATGGTCAATTATGCACTAAGTCCGTTATTACTAATAACACATTCCGGAGCGAGCGTTCCAGAGAAAAAAACACACGCTCAAATTCATCTCCCTTACCTCTGAATATAGATGTGTAAATATTTTCTCGATAACTGCTTAACCATTTTTCCTGAGATTTTGTACTCTTGAAATCAATTTTCTTACACACTCCGTTTTTAGTTAAATATAAACTTATCAATGACAAAAGTATCAATACTTTCAGATTTATAAAATGGCATTCTTCCTTGACAGCCAGGGCGATGACTAGTGAACGGGAAATTTTCCCCGGCCATTTTGCGGCTCATCAAACTAAATGAGCAATATTTTCATGTATAATGTATGTAAGTATTTCTATATATACATATTTATTTATATTTATAATATTCACACTCATGATAACAAATAATGCGTGCAACTCGAGCGGTATGGTTGCGAATACGGCTATTTTGGTGGCTGCGTTCGCTAACCGCAACTATACCGTCATCGTTACACACTTTACTATTACATCGTATATATTCTACATTTAGCACATCACATTGATTCTTTTTACGAGGGGCCACAGCAATCATACATTAAAGTAGATTTTTGCGCAATGCTAGCGACCTTTGTACTACACTTATTAGACTTTAATACAGTCCAAGGACTAATAAATGTTTGTTGGAATTCTTATGGGCTCAAGGTTCTCGGATTACTGCTTTATATTCAGTCTCGGAATAAATGAAGACATGAGCCGTTTATTTTGAAATTTTACGCGTAGGTACAAGATAGTAATAAAAACGTAATCACAAGGCATAAGCCATTTAACGAGAGCCTCAGTGCCTAAAGTACCAAAAAAGGGGTAATTCCAAGATCGTTGACAAAATAAAATTCAATTGGGTTCTTTTACCCTAGAGTTCTTACTCTCTACTCAAATTAGAAACACATTAAAATCAGAGCGGGTTTTAAGATTTTCGGAACGATAGCAGGCTTATAAGTAGTTTGGCTTTTTTACTTGCTGGATATTTCATGCAAGAGCTAAACTCCATCGGATGAAATGAAGGATTGCCTACAAAAAATCACACTAGTGGTAAAGTATAATAAAAGCTAAACTTTCCACAAATATGACATCACAGCGTTTTAATGACGTGAATACGGGCCGTTTTTCTGATAGGCTTCAAGAGATCGGCAACGGGTCCCTAAAATGGGACAAGTTTTGCATTCATCTGGTTCTCCAATGCATGAATTGTTCCATTTAAATCACATCTTCCCGTACCGATACCGGAACTCCCATCTAGTACTAATGGGTAATGTAGTCTTTATCAATATTCAAATACATTCGGTAAAAACAGTTTTAACATGTACACTGGTGAGCATTCATCACCCTCAATGATTATTGCAAAGAATTTTATCAAAGACTTCACCTTTCACTACCGTAAATTTTGAAACCATTTCTAACGGATATACTTCAAGGTTTTTTCATGCATTAATATACACTAGCCATGTAACTCTCTGTAGGGTAGGGCCATTTAAAAAGATTGGTCATTACCGTAACGCCTATGAACTATGTCTCCTGCCATCGACGTAAAGTGGTACCTCAGTATCTAATGAGTAACCTGGATAATTATTATCGGAGGTGAAGAATAATACGTCATCTTGAGGTGATACTGAATGGAAACATTGAATGGTGGATAAATATATAAGATAAGATAAATATTAACGTCCCTCAACAATCGCCAATATAAGTTTTACGCATTTTAGATACTTATGATTATAAATGCTGAGTACCTGTACAGAGCACTTTATTATTTAACACGAATTTTCTTTTACCTGATTGCTGATCCACTATTTTCTTGTTGCGAGAACAATAACTTTAATTGGAAACACCGCCTGTCTTGGATTAATAACTTTAAATATTTTAGATAATTTCAAAGAAAAGCTTATTTATGACAATGTCAAACAATTTTACAAACTCCAACAAGCTAAGCTCAGTTTTAGCTTAGCATACTATTTTGGCATTACACTTGTGGAAGGGCAAGTATAAAATGACATTTTTCTACAAACAACGAGGGACCAGAGCAGCTATTTACATCAACGTACTTCTCTGCAGGGCACCTCAGGGCATTTGGCAGACATCCATAGGGCATTAGGTATAGAGACCGGAAATATTAGGGGAACAAATCGAAAGTGGGAAATGCAAAAAAGTTAAATAAAAGGTAACCGATTGCCTTAGCTTTGTTGTTGTTACTGATGGTAATTGGGAAGAGAAAAGTTTTGTATACATCTGTTTTCCAATGCAACTCATCAATTTTGTCACTTTTCTAATCTCCAGAGAAGGTAGAGGCGACATCAGTTGCCCAACGGTTAACCTAGTAAATAAATCTACTGATATAGGTTTTTGAGAATTCGACCATTACTGCTTCTGACATAACGGCTACTTTTTCCAGATTCCTAATTTTTCAATGCACTAGCCAGTTGCAGTAACACGTTTCAACTTCCCCACCATCCTAATCCCTCCATAATTACATATACGTAGTCGATGTAAGGGGATCAGATTGGGGTATGATCAGAAGACATGGGTACTAACAACAAAGCTGGATTTGATACCCGGCCGTTGCAGACATAATCGATGCTATACATATCTCTAATTGGGTGCTTGGTGGAGAGTACTTAAAGTGTATCACTTCATCTGTCGAGAGGGATGTTGAAGTTTAAGCCAATTGATGCCTTTCGTTAAGAATGAGTTAATGCCGACGCCGGATTTCTCTTCACTGCCCCTCTATCCTCAAATGAATATCCCTTTACCAGCCAACTCACCGGTCCTAGTGGCGTAAGTGACCTAAATGGTAGTTCATCTCCACCAAGTAACCGACAAACTGTACTAGATATTTGAAGTATATTCACCCTTGACACCTCCACCACCCATGACGCTGCTTGCAAGGAAATGTTTAGATATGCAGATATAGATAGCCCTCGCTCCCATTCCCGGTGTTCACGGGCGTACTTAAACAACTCATCATCATCAAAGAAAGCTTAATTATTCCTACCTCACCAGGCTGGACTTCAAGAAACGCTCAAGAGGGTGCCCGTGCTGGCCCCCACCGTCAACCTTAATACCCAGATCGAGCAACACCAGAGAATCCACGCACGCAGCGATCCAAGCTCATTTGCCTCCGTTAAAATCACGCTCGGCGCTAAACTCCCGTCATTTGGATTTATTCAGCCATCACTCACTCCTCAAACGAGGATTGGGAGGAAGGGGGTGGATTTGAGAAGTTAGAGGGGGGAGAAATCGAGGAGGTGGGGATGAGCAGAACGCAAGCAGGTGGGTGGAGGAGGAGGGAGGCCTGTTTGTTCAGGAGCGCGATTCGTTTGTTATTCCTTTACCCATCCTCCCTCCTGAACCACCAGGGCCCTTTCCTTTCTTTTTCCTACCTTTATCTCCTCCTCCTCCCATACCCCCTACCTACCACCACCCTCAACCTACCCCCACCGTCCCAAGAACGCTCCCTCTCTCATTTCTCTACAGCGCGCACAAATACAAAACGCACCACACTGGTTTCATTTCAGGACGGGCTTCTTTCATACATTTTTTCCCTCTCTGACTACTCTCCACTGAAAAAATACCAAACCACCCGTTGCTTCAAGAGGGACGGACGCCTCATACTCCTTCCTTCCCCCCTAACATCTCGCCTTGCCTTAAAAAAAAAAACTTCCCCTTCCATGGCCCTCACAATCGGAGGAGGAGCAGAGCGCTCCCACCAGCACTGGACACTGTCCTATCCGCCTTCCCACACCATTCCTTCGGAGAGGAGGGAAAAGGGGAAATGCCATACCTCGCCACCCCACTCTCCGCCCCCCCCCTCCCGCCCCTACCCTTATCCTCTACAATAAAAACCTCCTCCCCCGCTCGCCATATCCATCTTCGAATTCTCTTGTTTGACTAACAAGTCCTTTCCCCCACCTACCCTCACCCCCTCCCACTCTTTACTCATTCGCTTACCCCCTCCCTCCTCATCCGCCCCACTCTCTTTTCTCGCCTACTCCACTGTTCACCTCCCCCCACCTCACCTGGCGCTCTCTTCACTATCCTTCTCCGCCCCACCATTTCTCCCAGACTGCCCCACCCACCAGCACCACCTAGTGCGAGTGCGCATGCTCACCCTGCCGGTCGCTGAATGGGCAAAGAAATCACTCCGTTGGGTGGATTTAATCAGGACTTTACACATGGATATGGAATAAAAAGATTCTCCAGCAGAGAGGAAGGGCAAGCGTATATCACGATGAATATTGACATTAAGGTGGGGCATTTCAATAATAATTCATCCAGAAGTCTTATGGAACCTGAGTTATTTATAGCAATAATTCAATTACATGCGTACAGATTCTCTTCCAAACGCGAAATGACACGTTTCCATGAAAGCTAACAAATACAAAGGTTATACGCTAGGAGTAAAAAATTTCGAAAAACGTATCAAATATAACTTTTACCTAAATTTCGAATACCGCGCTGAAAACTATCAAGAGATCAAGTCATAAGATTATTTCATTTGGAAAAACATGTAATATATAATTATTCAGTTTGTTCCATTGAAGCCATCCCCTGCTACACACCCATGAGGTAGTTAGTTGGAAACTGAGTGCAAGTAGTTAAATCTTACAAACAAATGTACCTACTTCAAGGAAATGATGTTCAATTATTTTTTCGACTCACTGGAGAAATTGTAAACATGCACACTCAGTGACCCACGATTACCGTACCAGCTACCTTAGGAGCGGTCTATGGACACATCCTGAAGTGATGGAAAGAGACGATGGCACTCGCGAAACTAGGTGATTGTATGCACAGGAGCCTATCATAAGCTGAGCGTTGACGGCGCTGACAACAGACGGTGACTGAACCTTCCGAAAGTCTAACTTGTCGGTCACGCTGCATCAATGGCGCCAATCAGAGGAGATTTTTTCTATAATCTTTACAAATTTTATTTCCAGGTTGTCCATCTTACTCTTTGACTTTCAAATGAAAGCTAATTTACGGGAGCTTTGCAACATTTTGGAACTCCGTTTGAATAAAAAAGTGCCGACAGTTGGTGCTGATACTCCCGTCAACTGGAGCAATCTCTTACTCGACAAGAAGATGGACAACTGGGCGCCACTGTCCATTTCCGTCGCTTCAGGATACGTCAATTGTACTTCCACGTTAACAATGGGATACAATACCAGCGTGCGGAAATCCACCGATAAAAAATCACCAGAATCGTATAACATCTTTCACCTCTCGCAAAATTTTGAAATTCGAAATAGATACATAGAATCTCTATCCTGAAGTCTTACGACGCTAATTAGCTTTAAAATGAATGATAACTAACCTCGCTAAATTAATATATGTCAATATTTATTTGGATTATTTATTAATGTGTCATGAAATTTGAAAATTACCGGTAGCTTCGCAACCGTTTAGAGCTCCGTTTGAAAATAAGAAAAGACGAAACGTGAGTAGGGTCAAGTTTTGGCTCTGAATACAATTTGCATCGTTTGACGAGAACGAATCGTATGACTTGGCATGGGTAGCCAGATCAGCAAGGCCCTACGGTAGTAAAGCTTCATCTTAGAGAGTGTGATTTAAAATTTTAAAAAATTGTCAATTTGCATAACAGAGCCAAATATCTCTTAACTGCCCCCGTTTGTGATAATTTCACGCAGTAATTTTTAAAGTAATTTCGAAGAAAATGTTAGATATTACCTTTACTTTTCGAGTAAGCAGTCACAGCCACAGCAACCAGTCTGAGTAACCCCCCTCAATCCTCAAGTGAATTACCTGCCTGCACCGTGTGATGGCCGATTTCTTCTCTCTGGAGGTGGCAATATCAGTGGCCATATTCTTCCATGAAACAACATTTGTGGGTTTATGAGCCAGAATTATCGCAGTTCCACGCAGTAATTACAATTTCGGAGACCAATGAATTCAAGTAGTACAGTAGGTTGCCATTGCATTATTGCGAAACACTTTTAGAAGTTGCTTTGATATTAAAGAAAGTAACCTGGGCCGTATAACTACGTTTAACTCGAATGGCTTTATCAAAAACCCAGGAATATATGGTGAGCAGAGTAGCATAAGCAAAGAAAGCACCATATCAGAGGAAGTTATACCAAGAAACTGGCAACACTAGCTTATAGGCAAAAAAGCACATCATTAAACATTCGTATGGAGCACGTAATTATATGGAAGTAAAGGTGGGATAGTTGTAAAGCGCTGTCAAAGGCACTTCTTTGTTGAACTTTTATTCCATCCGACTATTTCACACTCAAATGGAAATTGCAATGTTTACTAATTCATCGCATTACATTGGATTGTTATGGAGGAAGAACCAAGGAGACCGGATATCATGGAAATATAGTGCTATCACAGAGTAATGAAGACCAAATGGACCGTGAAAATTCTTTATAAATAAGCAACTCTCAGATCTGGAGAGGAAAGATGCTTGATTAAAAGGTTATAAAGTAGAAAATAAAAACTTATTGAAGAGATTCTGAAACAACGGCCCAAGAAAAATGTTATGGAAAGCGCAATAAACGGGGAAAATTGCCAATGCAGACTACGGATAGAAAGTACCAGTCCAATTAGAAATAATGACGAAGTTAGCAATCATAAAGGAGCTACCCGGTTAGCTGAAAAGAGAAACGAGTGGAGAGTTGCAGCGAAATAATCTTTTTGATGATGACAAATGATGATGATGGAGGGCATTCTCAACATGAGGCCCTATTATAGAAATGGCAAAATTCCAACTTGGAGTTTTATCGCAGGCCAATAAGTACTCAATACTATACCAATTGCATAGGTACTCAATTTATCAAAGATTTCGCGATCAATCAATGAATCCAAGATTATTTTGGTGCTCCAATTCGAAATTGGGCCTTACGAAGTTTAATCCACTCCTTTTTCCTCCTACTTCTCAGGGTGGTGATTTATGATTCTCATTCGAGTCATTACATTTTGTAAGAAAAGAAAGGGCGACGGCAGTTTAACCTTGCGAAAAAAAGTACAGATGCCGCGACACATTGTGGCTCTCAACTCCTTGGTCTAGTATGATGTTTAACGCGTCTCTTTCCCATTACGTCGAGTATTCTCGTCTTGATAGAATCATTCTTATATTCATCCGGCTCATTTCGACCTCTAAAGTCATTACATACATTCAAATGTCATTCAAAAGATATTTCCAAACACTTACTGCTGATTGCTGCAGTCGTACCAATGAAGAGTTCCTATAAAAATGAATAGATAAAATTATAATGAGCTGCTTGAGCAGCACCAGGGAAAATGAGTTAGCGTAAGGGTGAAAAACGAATTCCATCTTAGCTTGAAGTATTTGCTAGTTTAAGGAATTTAAAACCAATAACATGAAAGCAACAAAATTTAATGGGTTCAGGTCCTTATTTCTCAGGTAAAAACAAGAACAGTTTTTTTTAATAATACCTCAAAGCAATACTCTAATTCCAAACAAATTCCACAGTTGCTGGAGACCCATAATTATATCGTTAATGAAGTCATTATATTAACGAAAAATAAAACTTAGATTGGCTCGTTGCACCGGCAGGTAGAAAAAAGGATTCTACTAACAGCACAAGTAACTTCCATCCCCATTCTTCATACCTTTCGCCTCTTTATTTTGATGGCATTAATTTTATAATCAGACCATCAATTGCGATTACTCGTGCCAGTTGCAGTAGGACAGATTTGGAAGGGAAAATATGAGAGCATGCAGAAATTGGAGACACATAAATGAAGTTTAAAACCTTCCGAGTAAGATAATCGCAAGACATGTGGGATTCAATTCTTTCCTCAAGAATATTACCTTGGACAAATGGAATCCACGAAAGGGAGTAATCCAAATATGGTTTTCATAATCTAAAATAAACGGTGGCAGGGGAATTTATGATTTCAAACTTCTCTAATTCCATGAATAATATCGACCGAAATCCATAATATATTTCCTCAGGGCCAGATGGCGCGGAGTGGCCGCCGCTTATTTCTCTGTTCTCAATACAGAACTTGAGCTGCTTCAGGACCGTGACGCGTGGTAAATGCAGAGGTAGAAGTGATTCAAAACATCTCTCTTGGTCTTTCCTGTTCGACTCCTATGATAACTTCTCTAATCGGGTGGTAGACAAAGGACACTGGCACAGAAGTCAACACAGATTTCTGCGCCATAAAAACACGGTACCTTACCAATTTAACAGGTCGCATTTGCGAGTACAAGTACTGATAAGTAAATACAAAATAAGTTGAACAATTTTCAACCTGTATTAACCTAGTTTCTTGGCGTCTAGTCCCATCACAGTGCGTCAGTACATCACTAACTTATAAACTAAATTCGATGGTTCTTCGAGACACTGAAGTATGTATCCCCACAGTTTGGCTAAACAATAAAAACCCACATGCCGACGAGATTATTTTTTTATTTAGCTCTCGGGAATGGCTGAGCCCACGTGAAATTTTAGCTATCGGAACTTTTAACCAACAAATCTAACATTGAGGGAGGGCTATTGTCGTGCAATTACCAGGTAATCTAGGTTAGTAACACTGCTATCCTGTACTTCATGCAGCATATTATGTTCCAATGGACACTCATCTTCATAACCTACATAATGTTGATTTCCGCATATTTAGGATACGTGTAGTACAGACTGATATAATAGATTCTTAAGTTAAGCTTCACAGGAAGCAAAAAGGGGACATGAATTGGCAACTTAGCCGTTTGCCCTAATGAAAAAGGAATTGTGTAGAAGAGTAATATTTAATGTCGCTTGCTCCATATCTATTTACCTTCAGTGAAATATAGCCAGGTAAATGCAACAGAAGACAACGCAAATGAAAATGATTCCGTCATCAAAAGAAAACTTCGAGGATACCTAGGTTATCCACGACCCACTATCACTCGTGTCACAGTGTCGCACCAGAAACCTGAATCTAGTGAACTCAAATGTATTCAAGCCTGAGGTGCATAACCTTTTACTAACTGCGTAGTCTGATAGTGATCCCTTTTTAAGTAAGATCGTCGATTTTGAAAGACCAATCAGTTAATGACTTCGCATTTCTGCATGGTATTCTTATTCTAATCCCATTCATACGCCATTTCAACTGCTTTTCCCAATCTAGAGTCCGAAAAACATTTGATGTAAATGGTGAAGGCGGTATTCTCAGGTTTTCACCACGTGCGTTATTCATCACCGACTACGATTCCACCAGCGTTATAATTGACGTCTTCAAGTCGAGTGACGATTAATAGTTTTGCCGTCTGTACATAGAGCGGCTGAATATGCTGTTGGTCTCTGATAGAGAGAAAGAATACAGGTATCTGGCCAATGATTGAATCATCTTTTATCGATATTATGTACCTTACTGCCATAATATGGGTAGTTTTGGTAAAACCCTAATTGGTTGATCACGTCGAGCTTCTCGCCCAAATATTACACTATATTAAAGAATCTACCAGCTGATGTTAAGTTTTACAGAAAGTTAGAGAAAAATACTCCAGATTTACTGCACTAGCAGAGCCCTCTACTTTTCGTTCATTTTATGTCCTTCTACTTTTTGACCAGCATTAGTTTCTTTGCCCCAGAGAATCTCATTACTTTTCTTTTAGTCTTCATTCCATGTTTCCCGCACTGAAATTGTGATGTACTCTACTCGGGCTTTCCTTCGCTTCCGAGACCGAATTTGTCAACTGACCCCTCACTTTGATTCCCATGCAGAGGTACTGAAATGCCTCTCTTGCAGTTTTCCCAGCATAAACGTAAAATAGCAAAGGCGATAAGAGGCACTTGTTCCTTACCCCACGACCCATAACTGCCCACCCAGATTCACCGTCAGCCACCTTCTGGGCCATATATAAAATTTCTGGTGAGTCTCATATCTCGCCAATCGATTCCTATTTTCCCGAGTACCTGCGTTAGTGTTCCCAATTTACTCTGTCAAATACCTTTTCGAAATCGAGCACAAAAAGAAAAAACTTCCAGATTACACTGTGTTTCTTTCTCTTAGTGTTCTCATCGAAGTATTTGCACCATGAGTGACCCTCCCGTTTCTGAACCCAAGCAGGTCATCGCCTAAGAGGTAATTTCATATTCTGCTTTGAGAAAATGAACAAACTGTTCTCCAATCCTCACATTCGGACGCTTTCTTCATCTTAGGGATAGATATTAACACCGCTTTAACGAAATTCTCTGCCCATTTTCATTCCACGTGGATTCCACGATTAAGTTAAAAAAAGATCGTCTTCCCTTATTACTTAAATGCTACAGTTGCTCAGAAGGAATGTAATCTGCCCCCACGGTTTTACTTGACTTTAATTCTGGTAATTCGTTTTCGGAGTCTATGATCTCCGGACCGAGTTTATCCTCTTATATTTTTCCATCATTCTCTATATTTAGGTAAAAGGCCTATTTTAGCGGTCATTAAGCTTCTATTCTAGATGCTTTCCAGTTCTAAACTCAAATACCTCTTCCAAAGAGTGATAACTGAATTAAAAAGATTGCTCTTTTTAGCTCAAAAACATGATTTAAACGGAATTTTTTTCCTTTTCGTGAGAGCTGGTTTAAAGTATCTTTCGCTCCTGAACAATGTGATATTAAGGCTAACTCCACTGCTTCATAGATCCGCAAGCTCAGATAAAATAAGCACTGTCTTTTTATGATTTTGTAAACATACATTTTTGATTCAAAGGGAGAGAGAAACCTGTAGAGTAGCGGCAATCCAACGCCCCGAAGGATGGAATTTACAATGTCTAAATGGAAAAGACAATGAGCTAGTCGTATACATACCAGGAACACATTGCTCGAAAAATGTCGCAAATGTGAAAGTAATATCACTAATACCGAATTCAAGTTCATAGGGTATAATTTCCCTCACAGACCACCTCAGACAAAAAACTTCTGATTTTATCAATGTACAATACCTACTTCGATTCAAGCAATATGATTCTCACAAAAATCATCTTGCGGTAATCTGATGATAGAAAGTTCGACTGGTAAATGGAAAATTAATGAACCAGGAAAATTTTGGTGAGAGTAAGCGCGGAGCAATGAGAAGAGAATGATGAAGATCGACGAATTAAATGTACATATGATGAGCAATAAGGCATTGTAGGGAGAGAAACGATTCGAAACTACGTCAAACCAACCAGCCAAACCAACGATTCAAAAGAGGGTTTTTATATGAAAATATATAATAAAAGTCATTATAATGACTTGCAACCGTCACGTGTTCCGTCAATGAGGGCGACGTAGACACAAGACGAATTAGAATCCCGTGGAATTTGAGTCTCCAAGCTCCCTAAAGTATACCAATTATCAAAAGAGCAACTAAGCCTTCGGGTTGGTCGTCACATCACTAAGTAAAAACCACATTAGAATGAAAATATCCATGAAGATTTCGGATCCTGGTGCTTCCTCCTCATCCAAATCTCCCAGGTTGTCAGATCCGCCCTTCATTTGAGACCACTTTTTTTGGGATGAGGCGGAAGCAATCGGAAATAGGTGTGAAGAGGCGATGAGCGAAAGCAAAGTGAAAGAGGGGAGAAGGGGGAGAGAGGAAATGTCTAGACTCCTGAGGATTCGATACTGGAGGCCACCGTAGCCGTTTGGAGCCGTAAATATTATCGCGGAAGGGATACCGCGATGAGACGAAGAACCGTCGAAGGAGTATCCCCATGCCTCGTGCCATGACCCCCGCCCGCTTCTCCGGAATGTGTTTTATGGCCTGTAGGAAGAATACGGAAGCTTCATCAGCCCGCGATGCCTAGGATGGGATAAGCGAGCGGGAGCAGGCTCCACGGGTACGGTTTATCATGCGTTGAAAGGCGAGATGCCCCAGATACGGCGGAGTAGAGAAATGGGATTCCCTCATTGAGCAGTTCCTTCTTCAGTCACGTTTCACCAGGGAATTTCCAGGCGAGGAATTTATCAATGCGTCTTGAATATTTCTCTGAGATGGACGACTCGAGGTGGCCATCGGACAACTTTATCAAGTCTATGAGTGGTCACGATTCGGATGCTGCAGAATAAATCTATCTATGCACGTCATTTCAGTGTTCGAAAATAAGAAAAGTAAATTAGCATTAAGAATATTAAAATGGCTTAATTTCAAATCCTAGTAAAGAGAATTCGATTCGGGGTTATTTTAAGAAATATTTTCCCTAACATTTGATAGCAGAATATGTATATAGTTTTAACTGCCAACTTCGTGAAACAGCCATGTTAGACTACGTTAATAATATTTTAAGCCTTATCATAATATTTTAATTCGCATAAGTAAACTACCTGTGCAGAAAAAAAAATAAATTTGAAGTGAAGATACGAATTCGCGGATAAAGAAACAGATATTTTCCTCAGAGTAAGTCATTTATTTTGGTCAACTAAAGTCCTTTATTTTGATTGACCTTTCAAATTAATTACCTTGCAACCAAAAAGTAATTTTATAGATTTAAATTTGATTTTAAGAAGCCCTCTTTGACAGCGCATAGTATTGTTTTAAATATTATATAGTGCGCCTCAAAAAAACGAAAGTTAACGATTTATTCATATAACCTAAATATAAATTACTAAGAAAACTTATGGATCGCCGTCGTGCTAAGGAAGTCAACTACCTGATGTCTTCATTCTAAATTACACTTTCTTCATATACCATGCTGAGGAAAAAAAGTATGAGATTTAAAAAAATTAATGATAGCTGTGAAATGCAATAACAAGAAAGTGGTTATTGAGGTTCCATGTGCCCTTAAAGCTTTACTTTCCTCAATGCGTTATTGGAGTAAGTTGTCTGATTGTCACGCTATGGAAATCTAATATATGATTACCTTCTTTTGATATTGATTTGAGATATGCAAACTTGACCATTGTAGAAAATCTCCATGATGAATAGATCTTTGCCAGTTTTTCAAAATTATTAGCCGCGTATAACGTTTAAAAGCTCTCCTATATCCCAAGAGCTACCACTCTTTCAAAATGACGGCAACCAAGGGATATAGTCAAACATAAAAAAATTAATGAGATGGAGAGATGGTATTAAGATCATATCACTTTTTATCTCATCAATACAGCTTTGTAGTGTATATATTATTAATAACCATAACACCACTGAAAATTAGTAGAATCGACTTAAGCAAGGATATGTTTATTAGTTGCACTACTATCTTTTTTACAATTCCCAGGAAATTCTTTAATCACAAACATTGAAGTTTGGATCTCCAGGATAACTATTCGAAATGCAGGGCTTTTTGATCATTCTTTTTCGAAATCTTAATAAATATGCTTAAATATTCACGCACCTAGTTTCTGAGGAATTTCTCGGGTAGTTGAACATTGACTTGTTAGTTTTAAAATAAATGTAAAAAACCTATTTTTCGAATATTTCATTGGATATTTATCAATTTTTTAGATCCCGTGTTTGCTCGAAATAGCACTTACAGAAGTGTCAGATTCAAATCGAGTATCGCTTAGTTTACTTTCCTACTAGCGGTATGTTACTCAAATATTCTTCAACAGAGATATTTTTATTGAATGTTGATTCTGTATATGCCCTATTCTTATGCCTACTTTGTTTTTGCCTTCGAAAAAAGGTTTAAAATACCATTTAAAGATTTCCTTCGCGGGTATAATTTTTTTTGCCATCAAAAAGTGACCACAATCATGACCACCACGCAGCTCAATTAGATGCGACAGAGTGACTGCAAGCATTTTCTGAATAAGTTTAGTTTATTTTATTGTAACCTTTATTTATAGCTCGTCGAGCATGCGTGGTTTGCATTCCAGAGTCAATTCGTAGTCATCTACCTCTTGTTTAAATAACGTGGCAGTCCTGTCGGATCATTACAGCACAAAAAGAGAAAGCTTCTATATGAAAGTTGTGTTCCGCGGAAAGCGAGCAGCGGTTCCGAAATAAACTGGAAGGATAATGAGTATAATTAAATTAAAAAGGAAGTATAATGAGTATAATAGCGGATAATTAAATGTCATTGAGGGTTAATCAATCGTCGATCCGTGGGCAGAGGTACCGAAGGACCACCGGAGAGACCTCTGGAGTGACCAACGGCCCTATCCCACCTATCTTGTACCGTTTACATTCCTTACAAAATAAACAAGACTTTCCGTTATAATTTTTCGATTAACGAGGTGTTAATTTACAGGAAACGTTTGGAAAACCCTGGTTGAGAGCATAAATTCGTTCCATCGCTTTTCCGAAGGAGTCCAGCGTTGATAAAATTGCAGCACATACCACCAATTCTCAGTTCACCATGCACTCGTTTTACCGCGTCATCGTACAAAAGCAATATCAAATGTTCATTTCTGCATACGCTCCCATCTCGCAGGCCACCCTTCTACCATGAGCCGGCAAAAAAGCTTTCGTCTAAAATCCCTCATTCCCACGTCACGCTAAACATTCCCTCGAGTCGGAAGGGACAGAGAGAGACGAGCCGCACCTCCGGGGAAAGCGGAATGAGCAACGATGAATATCCCCGCGTTAATACGAGCACAGCGCACGCCTGCATTCAATCATCGCCGACGAAGAGACCGACGGAAGAGAAAGAAAGGGCAGAAGAGATGGGAAAAAAAATCACGATGCAGTCGACGGACCGCGACGGACGCTTCTCCTCCTCTAAAGGGGATTTTTCGAGCGACAACTCAACCCCCAACTCCCCTACATGCAAGCACACACGCGCATACATACACCCACCCATGAGATAGAGGCGGAGAGAACGAACGCGAATGAACCCAGCGCAGCAATCCTCAGGGAGAAGGAGAGGGAGGGGTGTGGTGGGTACCAGGGAAGGAGGAGTCGCGGAGAAGCGCACTCGCGAAAATAAAACAAAGGGTGGCCGCTCTGCGGGCGAGATAAAAGGTGGAACTCGGAACTGCCAAGTGTGGGAAAAGAGCTTGAAGCGCGAACTCACCCCGAAGCCTCCGACCGCTGATGAACTCGCCCACAGACAGGTGTTTCCGCCGCCGCCTCACTTCCCGGGCGCATCGGAATGAGTTCCACCGTTTAGAAGCGACGAAAAACACTTGAGGGAATCCCACGATTGTCTTTTCACATTCGGAATGTTGTGTTGTGACATAAAAACTCTACATCAACAAACTACTCTGTGAGTAGCCATAGGGGTATGAGGCCAGGGGGGTGAGGACATAAGCCGAGGTGAACATCTTTGTGTAGTAAACAATATCCAAGAAGGGATTCAAACCCGAGACCTTATGTTTGCTAAGTTTCAGCAGGTTTTCGCGGCAACGTGATCGCAAATCGATTTCACTTCAAGCTAATCCCTTCTTTCCGCTAAATAGCTAAGCTAAATGGAGAATTTTTTGCGTTCATCTGCATACCCACTATGAATCCTCCTCTCTAAATTAGATATTTACATATTTATGCTTCAGGTGATATGTTACACTCTACCAATAGTGCATTCTTCCGATAGTCCACATAATACAGAAGTGATTTTACGCTCATTTCAAGCATTATCTTGCAGAAAATAGTATCGCACATTTCAGTGGCCGCCAAATAAAATCCGGACTTATATGTCCACCTATGAAGAAAGATATTAAGACGACACATTTTATCGTTTGCTGTGATTTTTTCAAGTAACAAATATACTAGTACTGTTGATTGGAATCAAGAATCATCAAAATGAATGGGATGTTTGAACTTGGTTTCGCTCCGATTTCAAAAGAAGAAAACGCGCCCAATATCCATGTGGGTGAGCGTATTTTAGCAATTTTGACATGAAGTTCGATTAGCTAGAATACGGGGGTTTCAAGTACCTACTTTGTTTATTGGTGTTTTAAAGGCAACTCTGATCTCCTGTACTAACTATATTTAACTTGGTACGGCGTTCTATAAAAGTGTCCATAGACTGAGTCAATTCAAAAGTATTAAATATCCCTGAAACACATTTTTACCATAAGAATTTTATTGAATAGGATTGCCTTTGATATTTAGATCCACAAGAAGTCATTTCTCCGACGGGTGTCAAGTATTTATTATACTGTAGCAATTAAACCAAAAAGTGTATACAAAAAGGTGTGTATAATGCAATTAATTCTAACAATAATACATACTGGGCAAGTATTAATAAAAAATAAATGCCTTCCCTGTATTCAAAGTAAAATAAAATTTTTATCGGCACACAACTGCACCAGGAAGCAAAACTATGACGGCGAATCAAGCTTTTTCATCTTGTCAATAGTTAGGAAATAAACGGACGTAATCACGTCAGAAATGTCATTTTCTGGGAAACGCTAATTTAATTTTAAAATAAGACTTGTCGTTCAGAATGGAAGAAGTCTCTTTCTTACACAGCCATAGTGAAAAAATACCGTACGCCTAAAATTGGCATACATGCTCCTGTGTGATTAAAGTTAGGTGAATCGTCCCACATTAAGAATACCCAAAAGCAATCCCTCTTAGAATTGTACAAAGGTAAATCATAACAGCAGTGAGAAGGCTGTTCGCCAGCAATCGCTTCCTCTTCCTTGTGGAAAATATGGTTCAAGTCGGGAACTGCCAGACTACTGATGCCCATACAAAAGTACCAATTTAAATGTCAATAAAGATGCTATAAAGCATTGTTAAAATGTCAAAGAAAAAATTTAAAATGATCAAACTTATCAAAAGAGTACAAGACTCTACCGCCAACTCATTAATTCAAGGCTAAGAATAAAAAAATAAAGGTTTTCCTCATTTTTTCAATGCTGACCGTGTTTTAAAACAACCATAAGCTGTCGAGTCGGTAAGATAGCTTATTGTGGTTTTAAAAATCTTACGAACCAGAAGAAGTACTTATGCCCACTTCACGTGATTCATGATCCATCTCATGGTCTAGTATACTGGTTCTTACTATATATTGAGGATAAAATACAGTATGATTGGAACCGCCCGAGAAGGCTTCACACAATCTTTGAGCGAGTATTGGCAGGGAAGTGGTATTTACATAGCATGTCAATTAAAATTGTTAATGAGCCAATCACGAACAGCCACCCAAAAGCAGTCAGGACATTTTCACTCATTGCTGATTTCGTAGTCTGATAATAATTATTCATAGCCAAAATGAGATTAAAATAACGCTGATTTATAAAGTAAAGATTTCAAGGCGCCTGTAAAACCAGACTCAATTGGTAGAAGGCCATTATTCCTATTTGGTGCTAGAGGAAAACTAGTACCACATTACTTATGGAACCAAGCAGCTCGGCCAGTCTGATATCAATAGGTTTGCCAGCCAGCATGGTGATTCTATATCGCATAATACTAAAGCGTTATCATGCCAGCGGTTTTCCTCTAACTTGTGTTACACCAAGTATCGAGTGCAACAGGCTTAAGCCACGATTTTCAAAAAACTAGACGTTAGGTGACCAGTTTACCCACACGTAGCGTTACCAGGAGCCCTTTGCATTATATCTTCCTTAAAATAATTTCAATTTGTAATATTTTCGAGTCCTTCACACTGGTAAAACTTTTTTAGAGAACTTGGTCCTAAAATTAACACTCAATTCGAAACCTAAAATTCTTGAAGCAAATTACCTCACCATCCGTTCGCCTCCACCATATAACAAACCAGCAAACACAGTAGTAACACATGTATCAAACACACTTTTCAGTCCACTTTCATTACATACTTTAACTTCACAGTACATTTAGCAAAAAAATGTATGATAGTTTGATCGCTGGTTGGAGCATGCCTGGTGAGGATTCGTCCCCTGTTCCTCACCCTTCTCGGAGGCTAGCAAGGTATCACGCAGTACCACAAGATATTTCGTCACAATCACACGAAAATCGCTGGTTTCGTGAAACTCCCCTGTCACTCACCCTCGCGGCGCACACCGTGGATGTAAACGCGTGGGCGTCCCACAGCATCCCAGAGCCTTTGTCCCCTTCCTCCTCGTAGAATCCACGGAGGAGAATGGGCGGCGGACGGGGGAGGGGGGAAGGTACCCAGCGCCGCCCACGGCGTAATATAGACGCGACAGAGGCCACTCGCGCCGGGGCTAGGGATAGACAAAGGAGGGGCGCGGGGGGACACCGCCATTCCCCCTTCCCACAATTCCTCCCCTGCCCAACCCCCGGGGCGACACCGTTTCCACCCTCCGCCCCCAGCTCCCAAAGGAAACGATATTAATGCCCTCTGCCGGGTCCACGCGACACCTTACATCCATCCCCACTCCTTTCCCAGGGTTTCTTTTTTTCCACCCTTCCCTTATTCAAGCTCGCTGCACCGGAGTCAACCGTGCGCTCGCGTCCATGACGACCGCACAACGACCGAAGCGCGTGTTTTGAATGCCTCCCACCATCCCTTCCCTCCTCCATCCTGACCGAGCCTTCTTCCACGTGCACTAGCATGCACTGACTGCAACCTTCCTTACCGCCCGCCCACCCCCACCTACATGTGTCCGTGAGTGTGTGTGCGAGAGGTGGTAATAGACAAAGGCTTTCCATTTTCCGGGATGGCAAAAAGGGTGGGTGGGGAGAGAAAAGAGAGGTCATTGTCTTTTGTTTTCAGGGAGGGGGGGATGGGGGGTTGGTAAAAGGGCCGAGGGCACGTCTCGCTGCTGCGGACAAAAGGGGACGGCGATAAAAAAGGGGGAGGAGGGGAACTGAAGTGAGATTGGAGGGATAGGGGAGGAGGAAAAACCTTCTTCGCTGAGGAATCTGGTGAAAATTGGTCGATTTTCATTTTACTTATTCCGCGATCAAGTTAGAGGTTGCTGTTGAAGGCTGATGGCTGATCTCACAGCGAGCCAAGAAGGTTGAGATTCATATATTCTGGGTTAGTGTCCAGGTCGTCTCATTGGCTCACCCGGTGCAGTAGATTCGGTCACTTAATTCAGTGACAGACCACTGAAACTTGGAATGATAAGCATAAATGCCCCTTGAACCTTCGCCTAATTCCGGCAGAAACTGAACCATGTATACATTTCTATACACTATTCACCTCACCTCTTATGCTTGCTGTTTACAGCAAAATCTTCAATTACAACTTTAACAATACCGCGTAACAATAAAAAGATAGCGTCCTAAAACCCCATTTGATATTAGCGTATTTGAGCCGGATCATGATGTAGCTAGGTATAAATTAGTCTCCTACGCAGATCTAAACATTTCAATTACCTGCATATCGTACCTCGAGCATTCATTCCCCCGGTATTAGACACGATTAGATACTCAAAATTCCTGGAATGTGTAGCGTGAAGTGCAAACCACTTTTTTCTGCGCTTTCTCTACAACATCGTGGCTGAATTTTCCTCGGTGTATGTAATCCTTCCATGCATGAAAATCATACGTCCATCCATTATGAGGCCAAATCCGGAGAAACCCTCCAACGAGTCTCATAAACAATAAACCCATTAC
>OY720633.1:82872054-82930854 GCA_963169105.1 Ceriagrion tenellum
GAGGGTGCAATTGTTTGAAACTTAATCTGTTATCGAGGTATCGATCTGCTGAATCCAAAACAAGTGTGACATCGCTGATTGGATCTACTCGAAAGATAAGATGCATAGTCGCGGAGTATGTTGTTTTATCGTCGCCAGACACGATATTGCAATACTCAGCGGAGAAACGTCATAAAATGACCTAAGACACACACAGCACGTGGAATGCACACCGGTAACCAAGGAGTCCTCTTTCCAAGTTCGTAAGCACTTGGCGAATTCCTCTCGGTAAGCACTAAAGGCGAATCTTCGCGGCGAAGAGAACTTCGCCGCGACACTCGCGCCTGGCTTCCCGCCGTCTTTCACAACCATAGCCTTTTCGCAGGCACTCTAATCAGAACCTTAAGCTTCGCCAGATGGGCTCACTCAGCGGCGAAGATTATTCACGAAATGGATCGCATTATCCCACGAGACATCCAAAGCCTTCTAAGGTGATGAGATTGACAAACACATGGCCACAGTCTCAGCCGCACAAATATCTTCGAGCGCGAATCATTCCACCTGATAGATCAGGGGCAGGTCGAGAAATGTCTTTGAAATATCGCTTTCTTGGCACCCCATTCCCAATGTCTTCCTAGCAGAAATTCTCACGGGCCTTGGTCGTCAACCAATTCATGATTTATAATCCCTTACTGAGGCTGGAGGAGGATGCTGAAGATACAATGGACGGAAAAAATAAGGAATGATGAAGTGCACAGAATAGTAGAAATGGAAAGGATCATATGGAACACCATAAAGAAAAGAAGAACCAGATGAATTGGACACACCCTGATACACAATTGGCTTAGTGAGGAACATAATTGAAGGTAAAATAGAGAGAAAAGTCCCCAGAGAATAAGTTCATGAATCAAATAAAGGGGAAAATACATAGGAAGAGATACGAGGAGGTAAGGGAATTAGCATTAGATAGGGAAGAAAGGAGGGCTGTAGTCGACCAATATTAGGATTGAACGACCAATGAATGAGGGTGGTTACCGCCCAAGGTGTTTAGAAGAGAGGGAACTGCCTCTTTTTATACATCTTGGTTACCGCCGGAGTCACAGCCTGGTCTGGGCGCTTCCTCAGGGGGAACGGCAGATTACGGTTTAACCGTTCAATACATTTTGCTACCGGATCTGTCGAATAGGTATTTAATAATCATCATCTGGTGTTCTGCCTGCTGGCAGGTCCCGTACACCACTGCTGTCTCCATCCGCTTCTGTCCTGAGCTTCCTTCTTTGCTTCATCATAGCTGATGTTCTTCTCCTGATCCACCAATTTAATTCTTTAATTAAATTTAATAATTCACTAATGTATTTATTTACATATTTGAGATCCATTTTATATCATCCATTTATACCATACCATATCCAATGAGAGCCATTTTATAGTGAACGTATAACAAACGAAAAAGGGACACAAACGTAAAAACATAACCAGAAGAAGGTATCAAATAATAATCCAGCATGGGGAGATTAAAATTACTTTTTTTGGGAATGGTTATGTGGCTAGGTTAGCGAAGACGCTGGGAGATGAAGTGTAAGGGTCGATGTTCTCAGTAATGGAATTTAGAAGAGAATACAGGTGAAAAATGAGGGAGCGCCTGGTGAGTGATAATCTGGGAGTAAGAATATGGAACAATGAGTGAGTCCTGGTGTAACGGGTGGGTATTCTGAAATTTACTGATCCACATGTTGTGGCTAAAGGAAGCCAGATTATCGCATTGAAACGAACGTCAGAATACGGATATCAGCTTAATCATAAATAAAATGCGATAGGAAGATATAATCCCTCTCTGCCATATCAAAAATTGAAGTGCGGCTTAGCGTATTAATATCTTATTTTTGTCGTAATTTATGCTATCCCAGAAGCATTCCGCATTATCAGTTTTTGATTGTCCGAGGTCGCCTCAGTTGACATTATCATCATCATTGGTCGTTCAATCATAAGGCTGCTTGACTGCAGCCCTCCTTTCTTCCATACCTAATGCTACTTCCCTTACCTCCTGGTATCTCTTCCTATGTATTTCCCTCTTTATTTGATCCATGAACTTATTCCTGGGTCTTCCTCTGAGGACTTTTCCCTGTATTTTACCTTCAAATATGTTACTCACAAACCCAATTGCGTCTCTGGGTGTGTTCAACCCATCTGGTTCTTCTTTTCTCTATGGTGTTCCATATGATCCTTTCCTCTTCTGCTCTTCTGTACACTTGATCATTTCTTATTTTGTCCGTCCATTTGATCTTCAGCATCCTCCTTCTGCACTAGGTTTCGAAGGCGTCTTGTCTTTTTTGGTCAGCTTCCCATGCCCTCGATCCATAGAGTGCCGCGCTCCACACAAATGTTTTCACACTCGTCTCGACTCAGTTGACATTACCTCGGTTAATCGAGACTTTTCTGTACTCTTGAATTCTACTAATAATTGTGTAATATGCAAAAGTGGGCTGGCGTAGCAAATCTCAGATGTATACCTTAATCGGAAAAATGATGTGGACTTTGAAACATGTTTTTCGACTCCCTGAACCTTTAGCTTTAGTTTTGGTATCTGTTTTATTGCTTTGGACGAATGATATCATCACGGCCCCACGTTCCCTCGGTACTCGCTTCACTCCTTGATAAGTGACACGCTTTCATTTCACGGGAGACTTTGTCCACTTTTGTCATCGATTCGAAGGTTGATTTGATAAGTGTGAGAGGTTAGGCCACACCTCGTCCTCAGCCACGCGGTGCGTGAAGTCACGAAATTTCTAGGGCAAAGGGACAGTGTCTCAAGCCCTGTACTCTAGGTAGTTGGATAGCGAGATAGTTCCCTAGTCATAATGGAGACCGTATTCGAATCATACGTTTCTATTTCGGCAGCTGTAGGAAGCATGAATTAAATTTTGCATAATTAATGATGCAATAATATACTTTTTATGACTGATATTCTAAGTAATTAAATAAAAATATCTTCATAAGTCTGGCCTGACGCATTTCCTTCACGCGGTACGTTTAAAATCCCTCACAACGAAAGTTTTTCTTTATTATTTTTTTAAAAGTACTCAACCGGGTAATGTAGGTTTTGTTGAATGTCCGAGAATCTCCTCCCAGTTTTCTACACTTTCAGGGGCCTATCTCGCTCTAGTATAATCTTTTTCGCCTCAGCATACAATCTACCCTTCTTCATTCTGTCCATGAAACGTATTCTACTCTTCCCCGCCTGCCCAACATCCTTCCCTCTATCACATTGTTGAGCAACCCATCGCCCCTTATTACATCCTCCTGCCACCTACTCTGCCGATCTCGAATTTCATTCAGAAGGTCCTTTCCTCGTGTGATCCTGAGAAAGTTACTGCGGTGACTATATGATTTATTTTCAAAAATAGTCGAGAAAACTTACAAACCACAGGCCGTTAATATTTTGACGAGACGTAGGTGTTAGACCTTCCTCAATTTTTAGATTAGGTCTCCCTGGAGTGCTTACACGTATCATTTCCCATGTAAAACGACTGGTATTTTTCGTCAAAAATCTAAGAACTACATAGTTTGGTAAGGGGCCGATATTTTGGTATCTTTGGAAGGGAAATATATGTTTCCTTAAAATGAGACCAAATTCATTGATTTCTAGGTGGAATGATATTTTACTCGAACTACCTAAGTGAACTTTATTGTGTCTGAGCTGGCCTTCAGTCCTGCGCCCGGCCACGTAGGATGGACGGGATGAAGTTGGGCTGGACGCACGCTGAGATAAAGCAAGAGTTAGAGTTGATGAAATACCATGAGAAATTTAAATGACTTCCATTTAAACCTACCGTAATAATAATGATAGTTGATGATGGCCGTAGTTTCTAGTATACTCAATGACTGCAAACATGCCCATTGATTATGTATCTTTGCATAACGGATCAGAAGAATAAATTTCACCCTGGGAGTGCTAAGTGGTAGCTGGATCAGTGTTCTACACTTCGCTTTCGAAATATGTATTCCTCTTCATGCCATTTATTTCTCTATTTAATGACAATAAACGCGAAAATGAGAAGAGTTTTTCTGCCGGGTCTCTAGAAAAATTTGACGCGTTCTAATCCTTATCATAGTAAGGCAATTGCGAGCGATTCTATCGCGTGATAGGAGAGTGTTGTTAATTCTAGATTAAATGCGCCCCGTTATTATTATTGTCACGCTTAAAACATTTGGGAATTGCGATGGAATTTACAAAAGTACGATTAAAAAAAATTTTTTTGGTCAAATTATGGAAGTATTTGTATCATGTCGATGATATCATCCACCTAGGACCTGTCGAAGACTTCCAACTGATAACTTCATAGTATAGTATGACGGAATTCAGATAAATCTTTACAGCGATATAAATAAGACAATAGATGTACAAAGGAGAAATACCTTTCCCTGTAATTGATTATGAAATAATGGGGAAAAGATATAATTACCGGCGAGATTTGAAGCATCAGGGCTCTCGTGAGCGCAGTTGTGCGCTTAAAAGAAACACTGGATTATTGCTGACCTTGCTTGCCAAAAAAATCATTCATAGCTGATCACCTCACAGGTTCTTCGCATGGGCAACAGACTCAAGCGGACTACACCGCATCATTTTTCAAACAACTGACAGTAGTTCTCAATATCAAGTTAGATACTAATATACCTTCACGGCGCGAAAGAGGGAGGGTTTATGGCCTAACTAGACCTCAGTTATCGATGACCTCCTTCAAAATTACCAGCTTGATTGGTGTGATATTCGTTTGCGCACGTTTACCCTTATACCAATCTTAGGATTGAACGACCAAGGAATGAGGAATGAACCCATGTAATATGCCCTATATTTCGGTATTGGATGCTATATATATAAAGAAAGACATTCTTAGAATATTAATGAGTTTCCTCATAAATATTCGAAGAATGTCTTTCTTTAAATTTTTCCTTAAATTTACGTATTTCATGTACAGCGTTGCTTCCTCATTTCAAGTGATTGAGGAGTTTCTGTGCTTAATCTTTTGCTTTGAAAATTGAGTATGGGAGTAGATTATGAGTAATACTTCTTAGGTCCATTCACCAAAGTATTCTACTTTTTCTTAGGTTTTTCTTAGGTCTTTTCACCAAGGGGATAAAATTCGCTCTCAAAAATTGTTTGTCTTGATCGGTATTCGAATCCGGATCTCCAGATTGCTGATCGAGTATTATTTCTTGGCGAATTGCAGCCCCATGCTGTGTATACCTTTTCACTTGTGCGCGCGACTGCGCCCCGCATAATTTGGTCGATCCTATGTTTGGAAAAACTTCCCATCGTAAGATTTTTCATGCGTTGAATTTTCCATTGGATAGTTGCACAAATCAGGTGCACGTTTTCCGCACGAATCCAAATAATTTGTACCCCTTTCTGATTTACCATTAAGTTTTGGTCTCATTGTTAATTCCTATGAAAAATAAAGCCTCTTGAAGAGGAAGGGGATTTTTAGTAAATTTCTACCCGAATCAGTGGTGAGTTTCGCGCCATGCGAAAGGTATTTTGATATCAAATACTGGTGATACCTATCGGTAAACCGCTCTACTAAGCCCAGTTTGCGCACGGCTGTGTCGTTGTTGACAGTTGTTTTGTCTTCACTGTTTGCTAATTGATAGACTTTATAATGAAGCAAAAGTGGATTATTTTCTAATTTATTATGCCTACGAAGATTTATGCGAATTGTTAAACTGTTTTACAAATAATTGTTTTCATTTTTTATCAGTAAATAATAGAGAAAGTCGAGAAGTTTACGTATCTGAATAGTATTTTGGAAGAGAGTGGGTTTAGTGGGAAGGGCTCAAGCCATAGAATTGCTGTGGCTAAAGAAGCATTTTCAAATGTAGGGAATCGATGGGGGGTTCTGAGTAGACGTGAAGAACAGGTTGGTGAAAACTTTAAAATGGAGCGTGGCGCTGTATAGTTCGGAAAATTGGTCATTGTTAAGAGAGGCTGCACGTAGACTTGAGGCGTTTGAGATGTTAGTGCGGAGAAGGATGGAGAGGGAGAGCTGGGTAGCGAGAAAGACGAACGAGGAGGTACCGGGTATGTTTGGAGAGGAGAGGAAACTAAAGGCGGACGTTCAGAGGAGGCAGAAGAGATGGATGGAGGGCGTTTATAGAGGAGAGGGAATGTTGAAGAGGATAAGAGGGGAGCAATGGGGAAGAGGATAGGAATTATGGATGAAATAAGTAAAGGGAGGCGATATGACGAATTGAAGAGAGATCAAATGGCGGGTCATTATAGGAGTTAAAATGGAAATATATGCCTAAAATTAGGAAGTTAGAATAAGCACTGTCCAAAAACCTACCAATTAGCTGGTAGATGAAATATAGATTCGAGTATCGAAATACTCGAATGAAAATGGAGGATTCCAGTGATAGTTAGTGCTTGCACCCACCTCAGGAATAAACATAAAGTTTAATCAATTGCTTCATTTGTTGCTAATATCCCATTAGGATTCAAAACATTTAATCGGTGGCTGAGATTTAACAAAAAAGTCGTGTATTCGACTATATCGGAAGACCGATTCAACGCGAGACCCATCGACCGCGCTAAGCACTTCCATATTGGTAATCGTCCAAAAAACAGGAAGTGTTTGTTTTAGTTATATTAGTCTAATAGGAGGTTAGAGAAAGAATTTAGGCGACATTACTCTTCAGTCTTTAAGTCGATTCCGCCATTACAGTCGGCACAGTTAAGACCTTACCCTGACTTACGTGCCTGCTTGTCGCGTTTCATTATCGTCAAATCAAAGGTAAAAATCCACGGGAAATGCGATTTTTGCGGATCAGTTGGCCACACACTTTTCGGTAAAAAAAATCTCTTCCACCCAAGGTTTTTCTTCACCTTCATCTGACAGTCATGCCTCCTTCATTTCATTTTAACGTCCTCGATCGGTCACCGCGGCTTACGGTCATTTCGAATGCGCGACACAGCCGAATATTATCGAATTTGCACTTACCTTCCTCTCCGCTCCGTGCTCGTTGGGTTTGGAATCTATGTAGTCAGCGGAACGGTTTTTCTACGGGAGTGCTGTGACCGCCTGTTTGACCTTGGCCAGGCGTTCCACAATAGACGTATCTTTTAATCTTGATTCTTGTCGTAGCGGTTTCGGTAGAAGTGATGGAAACCTTACGAAGCGTTGTGAGCTGCGCCTTTTCCTAGCGTTGTATACGGTAATGCGTTGACGTGACAGGTCCTCGCTTGGATAAGCGTCCAGTTCATGTTCAAAACTGTGCAAATAGTGAAAAATATTAGGTAAACGCGGTAATGCAGGTTTTGCTATTATATTCCCGTTCTTCTTACAATCATTGATTGGAAAAAAACGAAATGAGTGCTTTTTAGTTCGCATCAGTCATTAAATAATGGTCTTGCGATTTTTAATACTACTGTTGAGGCTTTCGCGATCATCTTTTTGAAATGCTAGCGTACAATTGCTGATCCATCTGTCACGGACATTATTCATTTCGTGTAGTAAGATATTTGCATCCCATATCTTTTCTAGTTGGATGCTTATGTATTGTTCTTAAATTTGAAGAGGCTCGTGACTAAACAATCTTGTGTTAAGCGCAGACTTTAGTATTCACATTGGTTTTATTTGCAGCCAAAGGAGTTTATTGAATAACTAATCGCAGTGTCGGGTCGTTTTGGCACTTCCCGGCCCTCATCCTCTTCTATCTCGGACCCTGACTTATCTTTTAGAAGAAGATTTTTGGTTTGTGTGTTTGAAGGCCTCCTTTGGTAAATCTTTTCCAGCGTATGCGTATGAATGTCCAAACTTTATTTATATCCAGATGTTGATGTGAGCGGCGTCGTAGTACAATGCGTTAAGGTTTCGGCCACGTAACGAAGGTTCCAGCTCTAAGTCAATCCCGGAAGTTTTAGGCGCGAATTTTGAGAAAGCCGCCGATATCTTGGACCTGACCCCGCCCTACGTAGTGTTTGTGAAGCCTAGCCTGCCGACCTATAGTTAGTACTTGATAGCATCACCAGCTCTTCTGTTAAGTTTTAAGTTTGGAACAGGAAATATGCCTTTTAGAATATTACTTTATTTGATTTTACGTATGGTTGAACGTTGATTATACTGTAAATATTCATTTGCGAGTGTAATATTGTCTTGAAATTCGCGATTACATTCACCGGTGTCACCACGTCTAGGTCCATGAATACCGATGTCATTAAAATTAATTTCTTTAGAGCGTTGAAAATAGCTATTTAAGCTTAGAAAAAGTCGATCTTGTTGTTAGTGTGTTGCATTGTTTTCGTGACGTTTCCGGGTTGGCGAAATAATGGTATTAAAATTAAGCGTGACACTTTCCTACTCAACAGAAGAGATGATGGACTCTGGAGGTTAGTTAGTTGTATATGCGAAAGCAAAGATAAGGGTATCGAGATAATCAAAATTCAAACCTAATAATTAAGTGATCAATTCAATGCGATGGTGATTCAATTGGCGTCGATCTAAATCAAAATCAGGTTCATTATCGCTGTATATATAGTCTCTTTCGATCCTCCAGGTATTTTCGATCTTCTTACAGGATCAGTGCGTGCTTGCTGAGTGTCTTCGTTTTACGTCATCCGCAGTGTCATGGTGGAATTGACGCTCAAATATAAAACAACTCTTCCATTGCTTTTGAATTCTGATATTTCAGGTGTTGAGAATCTTGTTCTTTATATCTCTTTGTGGTTTATTTTGGATTGAAACCGATGGGTTTAGGCTGTTTTTAGATCATGCCGTGCCTTCTTATACTGGCGCCCTTTATTTGCTATTCATTTTCAGTTATCAAACTTTATTGGTCTGTGGAATAGTGCACGGAAGGGTCTGATTTGAAAGCATTACGCTCATACCACGGACGTGAGTACGTATATCATATTAATCGTCACGTTATCCCACCTAATTCGTTTTCATTTCGACAGCCATATATTTTCTTGTGTCTCATTTGTAGTGTGTGTTTATTATTTTAAGCTTGAAATGTTATAAATGGATTAAATTCGTGCGCTAATTTAGTTCAGATAGTCGTTTAATGTGAGTGAAATCAGCCCCCATACTTTTTCATGGCTTCAGTTCGTTCGTGTGCTCACGCGAGATTTTTACGGTCGATTCCGTTTCTCGCTTCTCATCCTCCGCATTTCTTTATTTTTCCAGTCATTTTGTTGCAGCTCTCGAACTTCCATGGCTTCGTTGACTTCCGTTTTCGTTCTTTGTCGGTCTGACGCTTATCTCTCTTATCTCCCTTTCTCACTGATGATGGGTTCCTCGTCCGTACATTTTTTGGTCTCACGTTGTTATCCGTATGCTCTTTGTGGCCATACCACATGAAACGCTGTATTTCAAAGGCAACTGTGATACTTCCGTCTACATTTATTAGTCTTCTAATTTCTTCATTCCTGACTTGATCCTTTCTTGACCTCCCGGAACTTCTCCAAAAGTCCATTCCCTGGGATAGTGATCTTTTCTTGTCTATCTGTTTTCATCGACGTCTATATACAGTGCGTCCCAAAAGTCATGAAATACATATTTTTCCGCGCCACTACTGGTCGCAGTGCGTTCAGACTGGTTGAGTTAGGTGAGGGGGACCCTCAGCTTCACTGCGCACCCAAGGTCAGCCTGCTTTGAGCATCAATGGAGTCAGGATTGCTGATTTACTATACCCCTGTTTTGAGACCACGTTACGACGCGCGATAGGGGATACTTTCGAACAACGTTCGGCGATCAAATTCTGCACATAACCCGACAAAAAAGCTTCTGAAAGTCAGGAATTGCTTAAGCATGCCTACAGAGTCTGCTCTATCGTATAGGCAAGTTAAAAGGTGGGAGAAGAAGTTAAAGGTGGACCAGGAAGGGGTGGGCGATGACCCCTGCTCTGGATGGCCATCAACAAGCCAAACCGATGAAAATGTGACTTGTGTGACTTTTGTTGAATTCTGACCGTCGCACGAGTGTTCGGTTGATAGCTAACTCTCTGAACATTCCGATAACCGCTATGCATCGCATCATTTCGGACAAATTGAACATGCGAAAGGTGTGCGCCAAGCTGATCCCAAAACTGTTGACGGACGAGCGGCATCACGACAATGCGCCCAGCCACGCGTGTCTGCGCGTCCGTCAGTTTCTGGTGAAAGACAACGTGGCTACACTGCCGTAGCCACCCTACAGTCCAGACCCAGCTCCGGCCGACTTCTTTTTGCTCTCGAGGGTCAAGACCGCACTCCAAAGATGCTGTTTTGACAGCATTGAGGCTATCCAAATGGCTGTGACAACAGCTTTAAAGGAGGTTCTCGTCAAGGTCTTCGAGGGGGCGTACCGGGCATGGAAGGGTCGGTGGGAAAAATGTGTAGATTCTCATGGAGATTATTGTGAAGATTATTAACACTTTGACCGATTTTGTCAATACACCTTTTTTAAAATGTATATTTCATAACTTTTGGGACGCACCCTGTACTACCGCGTGAGCCGCCGCATGGGCGTGTGGAAAGGGGGTGTTTGGACAGTAGACGTGTAAAGTTGTAAAGGATGAGGTTTTGGAAGGGGAAATGGAGAAGTGTTTTAACAGTGGAGCTCCGGCTTTTTTATGGTCGCTCATTGTGTGTGGAACGAAGGAATTTTGTACTTATCTATTCGGCAATGTATCTCTCTTATTTTATCGCATCTGTTGAACCTGGAGATGTAGTGTGGCGTCAAAATGATTCTTTCTGTTTTGCTATGAAACACACCTTATCTGAATTACTCAAGTAAACTGAGCCTAGCTTGCGGCAACCTAGTCTCTAGCGGCTCCCAACCTAATCCCTCTAAAAGCAGGGAAACACTATACGTTCGCTCGCCGCAGCAGTTTGTATAGAAGCGCGCAGCTTTCCTTTGAATTTTTTTGTGATTTAATCTTTCTGTCCAGTGTCCCAAATGCTCGCGGCGTATTCAAGGTGTACCCTAACCAGAGCGAAGTACTTTTCGTAAAAAGTGTAATACTTTTCTTATAAAATATATTAAAAGTATAAGTGAACTATGAAAATGACGTCTATTGCACGTTTATGACTTTTATACTTCTCTTATACTTTTCCATTTCATATTCTAGACAATAGGGTATGTTCCACAAGTTGGGATATTAATATTAACTATTTATTTTTGTGCAAAATAATGGCATTGGACTAATGGTAAATTTTCAGGGCGTAATATCTTGTCATTTATAAATAAATAATTACAAAAGTTTAAAGGAAAATTTGAATTTCTCTAAGAATGAAAACGTGCACTTATTGGCTGAAGCTATCGTGACGTCACATGTCTGCTGCCGGAAAACATCTCCATCTCTCTGCTTGATGAAGCGTATTTTTAAAGTGAATAATCTCCCATTATTGAATATGAATTGTTCAGGAGTATCTTCATGAGGACTATTAAAATAATATCCCGATGTCCCACACAGCAGAGGATATACTAGGAATATCCTATTTTGATTCTCAATATGCCCATTTGTTTCCAGGGACGTTGGGATCATTATAGAATATTCGTAGAATGTTCTCAAAGTATTCGCATTTGAATATCCTGCAAAAATTCCTGGGATATTCCTGGAATATTCTACCATGCCTTTCGTCATTAATAAAAACCCTTGCGAGCCATAGTGGGATGTCCCTGGAATATTCCTTAAAGTCGGCGTAGGAGTTTTGAGAACCAAACGAATGTACGACCAAGTATGCCAGTTCGTGCCATCTCATTTGTCGTTTTGGACTACTCTTTTGGTTTACCGTAGTTACTCCGACTAAATTTTGACCCTGTCTTCTTAGACTTGTGAATTTGGAATATATTTTTGACTGTCTAGAAATAACGTGTCTAGAAATAACTTGTCTAGAAATAACTTATACTACATTTTTCGCTGTGTGAGACAGATGCCCCATAGCGCAGTTGGTTAGAGCGTCTGATAGTAATGCGTTGGTTGCGGGTTCAATCCAGCAGGAATATTCCTTGCATACGTTATAAAGTGGCCATGGAGCCATCCTGAGACAGCTGTTAGTTAAATTAAAATCCGTTAGGTGCACTACAATCCTCCGAACTGAAGGGATATCTGTTCGATTGCCGAAATCCATACTTGTTATATATGTCGCTTTTCCCTTCACTTTCCGAAATATATATGGAAGATATTTCCCTTAAAGGAGGTGATTTCTATTCGATTTCTGAGTACTATCAAGAAAACTAAAGGATATTTCTTACAATGTGCTACCTGGGGTAGTTGACAGTTGATGATGTGAGGAACTACATTTTCCTTCATCAGAATGCGGCCACCCATCATCTTAAAGCTCATAAAATTCTCCATGTCTTCTTCCAACTGTTATTATATACATGAAATTGTTTTCACTGTGTTGTTGCACTATCTAACTAATAGGCAATTGAAAATTCAAGCTTAATGTACATATTATAATCGCTAATCCTGGTCATCTTTTTCAGCCTTTTGTTTTAAGTTAACAGTTTTTTTTCGGGCAGAAGAATTCCTGATTTTAAATGGGTTGTTTACTAAGTAAAGAGTTTGTATCGTTTGCGAGCAAACGACATTATTAACACGGCCAGTGTCTTGTACCATCGTATTTCCTGTGGGTTTACCCAGTTGGCTTCTTAAAAATTGGAGTATTTACGGAATAATGATCATAAGCTTTAGTATAAAAGTATTTTTAGGAACTCTGCTCAGAGCAATCGAAATTGGAAACTTCCACTAAAATATCTAATTTTAATAACCAATACGGTAAAAAAAAATACCATCCAGATATGCATTTTGTCATTTTGAAACTATGACTTTTTATATCGACTTACCTTCAAATGATCTTCACATACAAAACTTACAGTTTTATCACTGATGGTTCCAAATCGTTCATCTCGTCAAACTGCTCTCATCCATGTCTTTCTTCTTTTCTTCTCCTTTGGAACGGTTACGAAAACTTTATCTGGTGAATTTATAGAATTGTTTGTACATAAAGGTACAATACACCACTTGCGGCTTCCAGGTTGTGTGGTCATATTTGCTTGCTATGTGTTGGTGAATTTCAGTCTTCTGCGTAAACGCACCGATGCTATGCTTAAGTAAGCCGAGGGAAATATTTCTTGGTCGTGTTGTCTTCCAAGAAATTTTTTCCTTGTGACGTAAGCTGTAAAATTACGTTAAAAATATGCTTATTTTTCTAGAGGGATGTTGGCGTTTCTATAGTTCGGATAAGCGATTTTAAATGGCTTTACTTTTTGATCATTACAATGTACAAATATTTTATTTAAGAGTTTCTCTGCCGCTCTTTCGTGAGTGCTTTCTACAAGTTAGACGGAGGCTTAGGGCCGAATCAAGAAACTCTGCTGTTCATGCAGCTGAGGCCCCGCTACTCCAATAATTCGCATTGTAGGCGGGGGGACGTGTTGCCTCATCTATTGGTATAACGACGGGATATAACGACTTATGGTAAACAGAGGGAGAAGCACTGTACAATTCCATCGATATTAGTAACACTTCGTTAAACTTTTACGCATCATTTATACCACAATAATAAAAGTATAAGATACGGTTTCACATAAAATGGAATGGTTTACCAGTAGCATGGTGATCTAAACACGTAAACTAACATTAATTGAGTGTTGGCAGAGGTGGCTCGAAAACGGATTTGTTGACATAAGTAATTTACGCAATTAGTAAAAAAAATGTGGAGTTGTTAGGCACAAGGTGGGTGATTACTGCATTATTGTTAAGCATGTACTAAAATAAATTGTTTTTAAGGGATGACAAAGCCCATATTTGAGTTAACAGCAATAAAAAATTTGGAAGCCGAGGAGGCTTCTATACGGTTTTGATGACATTAGTTATTTTACGTTCGATACTCCCTTCAGCATCTAATCTGGTAATTAAAACATTCTTGCTATATTTTTATTTAATTTTAAATGGTTATCATGAGCATGGAGCTCGCTTTACATCAATATTTATTGATTATAAATGAGATACGTCCAGCAGACGAAATCCGGCGGCCATGATTGCTGTAGTGGGCTAGTAGCGGGCGTTAGTAGCAGAGGTGGGCCGCTATAGCATCTGATGTCGTATCCAGCGGAGATTCTGCTATAGCGAGGATTCAGGATTCGGCCCTTAGGAGTGGTGCACGTTTCGCGCTTCGCAGTCAAGTGCCCGATACTGTGGGTAAAAGTGTGTTGTAAGCGTGCCAGAGAGCATTTCTGCTCAGTATTTTTTTCAGATCAAGTTGTTAACTCCTCTCCAAGCTTCACTTGGGGTTATGAAGGTCGCCCAAGAGAACCTCGCCACCAGGATACTTCTCTTAGAATCACAACAGCCGTGTAAGTACCTCATGTCGTCATAGGATTTATAATTATTGCAGTCATTGTGGATGAATTATTCTATGGTGGTTTTTCAGGAAACACCAGTGCGATGCAAAAATGCAATAAATGACTGTGAAGTCTCCTGTTATAATTACTGTAGGTACGATTAACTCTCGCTTTAGAATGCGAAAAAATTATTTTTAGCCGAACTTAATTTCTATTCTGGTGCTCGTTTTTCTACCGGTGCTCCGTGCGGTGTCGAAGACAGCGTCAAATGGAATGTAATGAATTTACGCTCTTACCTAAAAGAATGACATACATCTACGTAATACCCCGCGAGCCACCACGAGGGTGTGTGGCAGGGGGTGAAGATCACCAAACATGCACTATTGCCATGCAAGTAGGATATATAAGGTAGACATGCTAGAAAATAGGGTCAATGTTTATTAGTTACTACAGTAGATTATTAGTTATTACAAGTAATTGCAGTAGTTATTACAATAAAATATTAGTTACTACAGTATAGTACATATTATATCTACATAATAAGGAAGGGATTATTGGTAGTTATTACATGCATCATGCACTACAGACTACTCTAACTATATTTCACCTACCTATCCCTTTTGCTACGTTGCCTATTGTTCTCTCTTATGGTACGCGGGAAAAATGACATTTTAAATCTATCGGTACGACAATCTATCTCTCTAATCTTGTTAATATGGTCAAACCTAGCATAATACGCAGGGGTTCTTAATATATATCTAACGTCAGTCATAACGACATAAGTGGCTCAGCGAACATGATTTGATTGTTACGATTGTTACGAGTTTAATTCTTTGTCCAATACCACTTTACAGCTTATCATGATTTGAAATAGAGTGCCAGACGTAGGTGTTTCTGAAAAATTGTGTTAGGCATTAGCTGAATATGTCTTAAATTGTTGTGGGGAATTGCGTTGCGTGTGTGTTTCAAAATTCCTGGCATTGGTCGCTCAATCCTTAGATTGTTTGACTACAGCTCTCCACTCCTCCCTATCTAATGCTAGTTTTCTTACCTCCTGGTATCTCTCCCTATGCACTTTCCTCTGTATTTGGTCCATGAACTTATTCCTGGGTCTTCCTCCGGGGATTTTTCCTTCACTTATGTACTTCACAAACCCATTATGCATCAGTGTGTGCCCAATCCATCTGGTTCTTCTTTTTGCATGGTGTTCCATATGGTCCTTTCCTCTTCTACTCTTCTATACACTTTATCATTTCTTATTTTGTCCGTCCATTTTATCTTCAGCATCCTTCTACAGTACCAGGTTTCGAAGGTTTCTAGTCTTTTCTGTGCAGCTTTTCCAATGTTCTATGCTTTCGAGCCATTGATCTACACGCGAATGTTTTCACGTTATAATATTACTTTCTATGTCACAGCATAAATGGCTATTTACAACGTATAAATGGATATACTAACAAGTCAGTACATCTAAATATAAGTGTAGGTAAGGTGTGGTCCTACAGTTTCTTTTCGACAAACTGGAAAAGTTATTGAAATGTGCTCTGAATGACTCATGATTCGCGTTTCAACCACCTCAAACTTTTATTTTATTTTGCCAATTCCCGGAAGGTACGGCGCTGAGTGGTGGGTTCGTGTGTTTACTATGAGCTCCGTCCGCGCTGTGTCTGCCGTCGACCACGCGCTCTGCCACGCCTCTTTTTCCTGCCAGCTGTGCCCTTCTGTCCACCTCCCCACTTTCAATCCTCCTCCCCGCCCACCACCCTCAGATCCCCTTCGTTTAAACGCCCCTTCCTCCTCTACCGTTTGGCGACTCGTCCCCGCCCACTCGCGAGGAAATGCGCACGATGTGGTGTCCTTGGACAGCCTCGACCAGAGAGGGTTCAATCGCCCCTCTTGAAGGCGAGAGGCGGGAGGGAGCGGGGGAGGAAGAGAGCTCCCTCGTGCGAGGTCCCACCGGCCACAATGTCATCTCCCGACTCGGCCCGCCGCTGGTGTTTTAATAACATGGTGACCACTGTCCACTCGCACATGAACGAGGAGGATAGGACACCGCGTTTTTGACGCGCGAGTGAAGCCTGTTTATTTTTGCGAGAAATGATCCACATTTCCTAGCTATCGCGCGCAACGAGCCCATTTTCCTTTCATTTAAGTATTCTACCAGCTAATTGGTAGGTATTTGGACAGTCCACATCATATCATCCCAATTTCTGGTAAATGGCCACTCCCTCCCTCCCACAGATGACCCACAGTTAGATCCATCATGAAGTCCTCATATCTTCTGCATCTTATTATTGTGTCCAGAGTCCCTGTCCTCTTTCCTCCTCTTGCACGCTTCCCCAGTGTTCTCTCAATTCTACTTCTTCAATAAACATTTATGTTATCAAAAACATATTGGATTTTTGGCAATGATTAAAATTTTGAAATATTTATTGATAAGTCATCATTTTGATGGATAATGATTTCATTTCTTTCATTTCTCTCTTTATCCCCCTTACACCTAGGTGCTTCGTTGTTTGTCTTCTCTTTTGCCTATCGGACTTCCTCAATCCTCCACCTAATTCGAATCTTGAATAAAATCGATCCAATCGAGCCATACGTGGTGGAGCATCATATTTCAATAAATGAAATCAAAATTCGTACGTTTCCATTTACCTAATTTAATTACGACACGTGTTTAAGCGTGATGTAATTGCATGGAGTGAATCCGACTTTACGAAGTCCGTTTTTAATTAGTTTAAAATATCTAACGCTCCCTGTAATCCTCTATATTTCACAAATTATGCAAGCTTCAATTCGAAATGCGGAGAATGAAATACCTTTAGTAAATTAGGCGATTTTTTTTCTTTAAATCGTTATTTCTCTTCGGACGTCGTGTTCGCCCAGTGGGTTGAACGTTCGGCGACTGCGCGAGAGGCCACGTCCGCGAGAAGCGTCTTCAGCCAAGTCAAGCGAAACACAAATCCGTTTTTCTCTTGATTTTGGCTTGTTCTGACTTCTCTCCGTAAAACCACAATCGGCTCAGGTAAAGGAGTGAGCTGACTCGATCCTGTAGTGCGAGTTTGAGGCGTTTATTGGGGTGAGTCCTTGGGTAGTCTATCTTTGCCAGTCGAGGTGACCTTCGATTTGAAAGCTTTTTCTTTTTTATCCAAAATCTCCATGAGTTATGGGCTGAGTTGTGTGGTCTTTATATGTGACCGAAGAATTCGCCGCGAAGTCCTTTCCAACAATTCGAACGTTTGAAATACTTGCTTTTGGAAGAGAGGACGTTGTGTTTATAGACGCACCATACGTATTCTTGTCATAAATCTCTCTACATGGGCTTGTAAGTGGTTCAGAAAGTGACTCTGTTAACCCTGGGATAGAAGAAACTCTTTCAACTCGATAATGTGGAAACAGGTGATTGAGGTGAACCTGATAAGTTTTCATTTTCGTCTGAGAAACCTGTATTGGCAATGATAGTTCATTCCCGGAAACATTACTTAAGTACCACAATATGTGGACATAACTGTTTACTTCGCAATTTGTGGCTCTGCGTGTTAACTGTCGTATTTATAGAATAAAGTGATCGCCCAAGAAACGATGGGGATCGGGTTGGTGTGGTGGATAGGGTACAGGCTAACCATACGGATTGCCAGGGTTCAAATCCCTGTAGAGGAGGATGCTTTTCAGAGGAAACACGATCCCTACTTGCCTGTGTCTTTTGGAGGGCACTTCAAGTGCAGTACTCCGTCTATTGGATGAGACTTTAAACTGTGGTCCCCTTGTTGCCTCTCGTTAAGAGCAGGCTAATGCCGACGTCGGGTTTCTCTCCACCCTTCCTCCTTACCTCTCAACCCTTCCTCTCCAATGGCGCAAATGACCTTAGTTGTCGGTCGCATCTCCAAATATCCCGTTCAATCTCTTCAATCAATTCAAAAAGCGAAAGTGTGATTACGTATCCCGCTAATAAAAGTTGATTGCTTGGTGGAAGCTAAGATCTCCTCTCTTTCCGGCTTAACTTAGTGGAACTCGTATGACCTGTTCAGTAAATTTGAGCTTACTAGCAGTATTCTTCGCCCTCTTTTATTTCCAATTATGATTTTGACAGAAATGTATTTATATTTCAGCTCATTGACTATTTTAGAATATCTGTCTGACGATGAGTAAGCGTGGCTTGAAGATCATACATTTGCGGTGGCAATTATGGATCATCTTTGCAGAAGGTGATGCTGTTGGACTCGTTATATGCTGTAGTACAAGTTGTTGGATTCTAGTTGACAACCGCTTGTACCCAAGGGAAAAGAACTGGCCCCTTTCCTAAATTGGTTCATTTTTTCTCTGTGGAATTTCGTACAATTGTGCATTGCGGGTGACTCCGTAAAAGTGGAACTCCGTGGCTAGTCCCGGATAGCCTAAAATCTGGTTCATTTCTCATGGTGAACTCTCCCTTACGTACGCAAAAAAACCTGTTGAGCAGTTGTGTATAAATGATCGGTACTTGGCGTATACCAATGGAATGATATTGGATTTAATGCCCACTGTGGGTTAATGTAGAAATGGGTGTGTTTGGAGTACCGGACATGCTATTGCCTCCGCTTTTGGCGTCCTCCGTCGCCCGGCGTTCATTGAAGACGGGCGTCCTCTTCGATTCATGCATCGATGATTTCGGTCCGCAGCATGTATCGATTGGTATTGATTGATTCGGAGTTCGGTTTGAATCGGCATACCTTTGAGATGTCATGGCATACATCTCAGGATCCACTTATCTGGTCGTCGCCGATATTAATTAGTTGACGATGTTGGTTATAAAAAAATCAGTATGGCACGCATCTCGCTGCTGTCAGGAGCGGTGAGGCATTTGGTTTAATCGTCAGGATGACTGATAAGAGGAAGAGATAACGTTGATGGGCTGAAGCGGAGAGATGGGTAACCTTTTGCACAATGAGTCTCCTCGTTCATCACGGGCCTATCTTTTGTTTTGGTCTCGGAAATAGCTGTTTTCTCTACTTCCACTCTGCGACGATCTCCCTTTTTTCTCTGAGCGTTTATATTATCTATGATTTTGCCCTCAGTGAGCTCTCTTGGTTATCGCTTTGTAATTAATTGTATTTTTCATGATTTCATTTTCGCAATTGAAGAAATCCTAAACTGGTCGCTGGGCCTACATATTATTGCCCCCGTGCAAGTCATAGTGAAGCCCCCCTTTTGCTAAAATTCTAAATTAGAAACAAGTGAAAAAGCGAAGCTGTGAAGGATTATGTGGATGTATGTTAAAGTGATCCCAAGTGAACCATAAAAAGCACACTCTAGTAACTAGAGGCCGCACGTCCCATTTGGACCAAATCCGTGCGGGGCTCCTTCGGCATTGTGAGGTTTCACGGGTATTAAATGAGACCCTGACTGGCTGTCATCATAATGTAGTTGCTCCGTCGTTCCCTGCCGAGTAGCCAATCCAAGACCCAGTAATTTGCTTACTGTGAGTCTGATAAACAGCTGCTTCTTATTTCCAGGTGACCATAATCGGAGTCTCTCCAGGATGCGATCATTTTAAACACCTGACCGGCAATTGGGAGCAATTGTTAGATCTGGGTTCGAATCCCGGTCAAGTCAAATGTTTTTTTCATGGCGAATATCAACCCTTGGTGTATATGCACCCTTGCGAGTGAATTCGTACCATATCTTTTGTAAAATCATTGATTGGAAATTCAATCGAAACTTTTTCTGTCACTTTTTAGATATTGCAGCGGACATAGTTTACATCTGAAACGGTGGTTCTCCAACTCTGTGTTCAATTGCCCCCTTTTACCATAGTTCACAGCATTATTCCACCTCCCAAACATAAAATACTTATTATTAATTGAATGAAATGCTGAAATGCTAATTAAAAGCAAATAATGTACGGGCATAATGTGCCGTTTAATAAGCTCTTTTGAACGCTATGGGATTAATTAAAACAAACTACAATTTCTACAATTTATATAGTCTACTGGCATCGCTACTTGCTGAATACTGAACCAGAATACCCTCTCAACACTCATGAAATCTCCGCAGAATTCTTGCTAAATAATAAGAGGACATAGCGTGTTTTTTTCACTGTTGTGTTAAGTTTACTGGGCCACGACTGATATTTCGCCATGCTATGCTATAGTCATGGGCTGAAAAAGCGTGGGGAGAGGTGAATCATACCTTCGTATGTAGTATGAGTATGGAAAAGCAAGGTTTGTTCCGTCATTGTGGATGTTCATAGTTTGTACCATTTCAGACACGATCCACTCATCTCTATTATTTTGCTATTCTGTCCTCTCTTGTCGAGTGATCGCACGGCCGCCGAGCACCGATGCTCTATTTTCATCTTCTTGCGCCAGATTGATGCGTCGCGCTCATTCTCGACGCGTTAGTTGAGCAAAAATCTGTGAACTTTGATGTCTTGTACTTCAATGTGTGATGCTTTCTGTATTGTTGAAGAAATGCCTTCTCCGTTGTGAATGTGTTGTTCTCGTCAGATGACGATGTGTGGTGAGTGCAATTCCAACGTACGGCTTGCGTTTCGCCAGCCTTTATGTGTAAGTAATGTCATTGCGAAAAAAAACACGTCATAGTTCATGTCGTGCCCTCCTTGCGACGAAATTACGGATGATGACTGTCGACTGTCTCTCTGTGAATACAAAAAGGGTGGGGAACCGATCGAGATTTCCAGACCTTAGTAAACGTAAATTGTTTGACGGGATATTATTGTTTCGGGCCATTTCTGGTTTTTATTTCTGAGTACTTCACGTGAGAGGGAGGTAATTATGGGTATTTTACTTTTAGAATACCCACCTGATTGCTGTATCTCACTAGTTAAATAAAAATCCCCTTCAGTATTTCTTTCTTCTCTTTCACTTACAGCCCACATTTCTTCATGGCACAAAAATGGCTCTGCTTTTCCCTCATTATTCCACGCTTATCAAGAATCTTTACTTCTACCAACAGGCGGTGATTTATTTTCACGTTATTATTTTGTGACAAACATTTAAAAAATGATTTTATGAATGAATTTGGTGTAGGATTTTCTCTCAAAGAAAATATTTGTACGACCGTCATCTGATCCTCGTTTCAATCCGGCGAGGAAACTATTGAAATACTACTTCGCTCTATGTGAAATCCATCCTGCCTCTAGCAGCAAGTGCGCCCTTTGGTTTTAGGTCAAGTGAGTGGTGCGTCGCCTATCTTGTGAATATTAAGCCTGAAAGAAGCTAGCTAATAGAATTCATTACTCGTGCCACTTTCTCTGCCTCTGGCTAGGTGTGTTTCTGCGAGCTGTAGTTCACTGGAGAAGTTGCTTGGGGAGGGATCTAGTGTTTTCTTTTTCTCTATGTCAGTTTCTTTGTACCCGTGAAGTTGAGCTTTTTTGATTCACCCATGCAGTACATATTTTGCTTCTTCAATAATTTTATCTGTATGGGATGGCTTTCCTATCCACATATATATGAGACGAATAAGGCGCCATGGTTAATTGTAATCTCAGCAAAACAATGGATTCTTCTTATTTTTTTCCTTTTCACGCTTTGGTATGCATTTCCATTTCATAAATATGGATGGAGTCTATAATCCTGGCTCAACTTATGTTCATGAATGCGTTTTGAATCAAGGGAAAGCCTACAGACCGGAACTATTACTTTTTTTTGGCTCATCTTTTGTTCTTTGTGTTTTTTTACGGTTATATTTATCGTGCGGCAAATTTGACGGCGGAGAACATTTCAGTGTGCGCCCGCTATAAGTTCTGATGTTCGAGTGACTGCTGGAGACGTTTTGTGTTCAAAGGAAAGTGCTGGCTCACCGTTTGCTACTTTTCGAGGGTAAACGAGAGGTAAAATCGAGATCCTGTTCGGTCGGGAACACCACCACTTCTATTTTAATCACTTTTGTGTCCGAAATTAACCTATCAAGAAGCAATCCCTGATAGCGTAGCCCTTCGTAATTGGTGAGTTCACTAATTTTCTAAACTGTAATGCGACCCTGTTGTGGAAAAATACGCACCAGACTATCTTTACACGTTTTTAAGTTTGGGTCGCTTATTTTGGTCCATCACTTGGCACCATTTGATGAAATTAACGATAACGACCAAAACTTCACTCTTGGTTAGGCATTGGGATTACAAGTTGCTCCTCAACGGTAAGACTTCCGAGTAAAGCAGACTTATAAAGACCATACATTCATGAGTTTTATGGATGTTTTTTCATTTATACTTGTTTACGAAGAGCTGACATCCCTCATTTGAAAAGTAACGGATCATTAATTCAGTGTCACTAATTAATTTTTCTTGGCCGAATATTTGCGTAAAGGAGGAAGAATATATGGAGAGATTACAAGCCGTGCGACTGCCCGAAGGGAAATCCTAGGCAGAATGTAGAGCGTGTCTGGGAATATAAGATTGTTTAGGTAAGCGAAAATCGTAGTGAGCGAAAGTGTTTACCTCCCGACACTATGATACGGCGGAGACACCTGGGTATGTCAGGATTAGCATAAGCGTGGGCAATATTCATTTGAAATCGGGAACCTGAGAAGTGTTTGCGGCAAAAGTTGGGGAGATTGATTGGATAAGGAATGAGTGGATTATGGAATAATATGGGTTGAATACTCTGATTATTGACAAATACGAAAGGAGTACACTTCGTTGGTTTGGTTATGTAGAGAGAAGGGGAGGGAGTGGAATAACGAACCAGGTATATGATGGCGAATGGTGTGAGAGGAAGGGATAGACCGCGAAAGCCATGGGTGAATGTGGTGGAGGAGAGACTAAATAAGGGGAATAATAGGAGTTAGGAGTAGGAGAGCGTTTATAAAGTAATGCATAGGCTTAAGAGTCTGTCGCCTATGGCAAGTCTCATAACCGATAGCCGCTACTCGATCCGCGATCCTCAATCGATCTCGTTAAAGACGCCGTAAGAGGTGAAGCCCGAGAACAAGGTCACGACTTGTATATCGCGCGGGTTGAGGGCCTCTGAATACATCCTTCGATGGAGAGGCCAGTGCGGGGGTCGAGTTGATCCATTCACTGTTTCAGAGCGATGATCGAGCACACAAAATAAATTTAGCCTCACGGATGCCTATGTAAGAATCGGGATAATTTACGAAATATCTCTACATACCCAACGTATATGAAAGTCAGGTCTTAAATGGAGGTAGGTAAAAATCTTCAAGATTATTCCTGGCGCTGACCCCCTGTCCCTCTATATAGCTTCTGTCTTCATTTCAGCACTCGCCATGCCTCTCTTCATCCCGTCCATTGAACCTGTTCTCTTCCTTCTTCTTCTCAACTTGCCCGACATCCTCCCGTCGACATCTAAGTTCTGGAAAACAAGAGTAATTTGATTTTTAATTGGTGTAAGGCTTGGCATATCGTTGAAGATGAATATCATTAGTGGTTAACTATTTGGAATTAAATGAGTTTTGAAGTGTGGGCATGAGGGAATGGTAGGAATAATAGCGCTGAAAAAGACGCATTTACGATGAGAAAGATTTTGTGGCAAAGGCACTCTGTGCGTAGACGTTTACAAAAGATATGCTTCAGCTTAAATGTGGAGAGTACCTTCTTACGGTTGCGGAACTTGATATGTGGTTAGTTGAGTGGATGTTAGTGGATTTTGAGATTTTAGTTTGGAGATTAAGGGAAAGGTGAATTGGTTCAGAGGTGTTGGTTATGGTGGGGAGAGAAAGTCATTGGGACAATTACAATGAAGCTGAAAAAGGGGATGGACGACGCATTTAGAGGTAGGCATGATGGCTGAGGTGGATGGGTAATATTCGGAAGGAAAAGGAGAGTGAAAAATATTAGAATTAGGATGGTATGAAAGAAAGTATAAGATAAGATATATAAGATAAGATTTATTGGCTCTAGGAAAGAATTCCTTTGGAGCAGGCATAAGTTATTACAACTCAGGCAAAAAATAATAACAATCACATAGAAAGCATGTCACTTATTTACAAGAATCTTATCAAATCACAGCACTTGCCCACAATAAATATTAAAATTCCATGCTCAATAGCATTGTAGCATTGTAGCAATAATAAAAACAAGCAAATAGCAAAAGTAGACTTTGAGAAGAAATTTAGGGAGACGAACGGGGCACTTATATATTGCAAAGTGACTGGTTAAATTCGTTCTGTGCAAAACGAGCGGTTCGCTAGGTAAGAACTATTTCAACAACCCATGAATAAAACACCGATGAGATTAAGACGCTTACATGCCCACCTGGTTGTTTTTCTTATCGGGATGAGCTCTGTCGATGAAACCTAATTATAGGCTCATACATCGAAAACTGTTTTAAAACATTGTATCGGTGTTAAAAATTGATTCAACGTATCCCTCGTAGTCGTTACTTCTTTCGTTTCCGTCAAATGCATCTAAAATATACTTCATACTTTCTTCCTCCAGTGACTTCGAACATTCTTTGCTTTTTGCGGTGACCTTGACGTATGTGTGTATTAGGGTTTATTTTTTCTTTGTGGAGAATCCTGTTTGGAAGAATTATTATCTTGAAAAACCTATGTCCCATTGATTTCTTATATTTTTTAAATTTAAGTAATTTAATAGTTTTATTTCAATATGTTATTTGCCATTCTATTAAAGCTATCGTTTTCATAAATTCAGTGAGTTTAAGGATCAATTGTAAGATTTTCCCGTAGAGAGGATTCATTTGATTTCCCGGTGTCGAGACCGACAGGAATTTTGTTCTTAATTTATGATTCTTATTATTTTCCTAAACTCCCTCCTTTGGTGACCAAGACTGCGCCGGTATTGAAAAACCATATATAATGAAATCGTATAAATTAGGCCGGCTGGTCTATTTACCAGTACGTAAACTAATAACGCGAAGAAATTAGTTACATAGGGGGAAATTAAAACAATGAAAAGTCCCTTATTTTTCCGTTTACCCATCATGAGTACCAAATGGATAAACTACTTTCAGGGGATCGGGCTGGTGTGGTGGCTAGAATACTCGCCTACCACACGGGCGGCCAGGGTTCAAATCCCTGCAGAGGCGGTTGTTTTTCAGAGGAACCCGATCACTACTTGAGTGTCTTGTGGAGGGCACTTCAAGTAGAGTATTCCGTCTGTCGGATGAGAAGTTAAGCCGTGGTCCCCTTGGCGCCTTTCTTTAAGAGTAGTCTAATACCTACGCCGGGTTTCTTTCCACCCGTGCTCCTTTGCCTATTCCCTATGGCGCAAATGACCTTAGCCGTCGGTCGCCTCCCCAAATATCCAATCCAATAAACTACTTTTGACATTAAACGTACCGCCTGCTTTTTCGAAAGAGACACCACGTCTTTCTCCTTTTTCAAAGTCAACAGTTGACAATCCTCTGGCTGTTGCATTTCAAATATCCGACGCTCCATTGGACTCGAATTTATTTACATAATTTTGCCTTCAATGGTATATGGGTCGGTCGCTGGAAGAATTGTCATCGACTACATTCTATTCATTTGTAATTGTAATTTTAAGACATCTCCTATCAGTAACACTTCCAGGAAATGCAGTCAGTATAGATGTCGTCCGATGGTGTTTTCCTGATTGTACTCTTAAAGTGTTATCAGGTTGTAATAATTTATAGCGTCCAATTTTCATGCGCATCGCTTGTATAATACATTGAACTAGCGTCTGTGTGTTAATTAGTTACCTTTCATTCTTCATACAAGGGATCCTTTCATATTACAGGAGTAATTATTGTGACTTTCCATGTTTTATATTTGCATTACATTTGTTTTACTATTTTTACTTTCAGCAGTGGCAGTTGTCGGTTTACAAGGCATTTACTGAGTGCAGTTAAGCTTAAGTAAGTACAAATTATGTTTCTATTGCTAGCATAGAGTGAAGAGTAAACTCTTCTGTGTCATAGAAAAAATCGTGCACGCGCTATATCATAAGATACTTTGTTTCTCCTTTTATAGTATTTTTTTATCCTGAGAGATTGGTGTTCACTTTTACAAACCGCTATTTAAAATTACTGCAAAAGTATGCTAGTTTCTGGATCAGCTGAATGCCTCTCCTATAATCTGGTGTAGCTAACATGAACTCATGGACTGTGATTGTTCCAAGCTTATTTTTAATTGAGTGTAAACACTAATACTCAGGTGAAAACTAAAATATTCTCATTTTCAGTGATGTGGAAAATGGAAAGCCAAATAGAAATCATAGGGCTATTTTGTTCTATTGTTAGAAGTAATTTTTGTACCGGTGTAATTCTCTCTCTTAAATTTACTTTCTGGTCCAAATTTAAGTCCAACTGTTGGAATCGTAATGGTTGCTTTGTAGTCTGAATACGTATATTGAAAATTTTATCTCAATGTCGAACGGTCTTGTAAAGCTAGTCCACGTGTTGAATTTTGTATACTCCTTCCGACTTATATCACTCCTTCATTATCTTTACTTTTCCTTTCATCTTTTTATATTGCATGCGTTACATCATGCTTAATTGAAAGCATTATCCCTTTCTACTCTCATTTACTTCGCATACTATCTTCTCTCGTCTCTACCTTTTACTCGTAGAGCTTACTTTCTCGTAATTATCTGCTATTAAACATCTCATAGCCCATATTTTTTCGTATTCCTCCCTCCAACTAATTTACCTCCCATACCCCACTTACAGCGTTGCATAATATCTTCTTCCTCATCCAAATTACTGTTTCTTATTTGTTCTGGCCTTTGTTGTCAATACCTTGTCTACTTCTAGAATTCCCTCCGTAGCTTTCTCCTTACACCACGAAAAAGGATATGGTTTTTGCTATCGGATTGAATCAATGGGTCCTCCGCTGTTTTGATTCCCACCTACTGGCTGTTGTTGAAGAATTACCGTTTTATTTACTCCATCTTCTGTTCTGGGAAAGAATTGGGATTTCTTTATTATTGATTCGAAACGTTGGGATTCAGTAAGTGAAGATATTCATTTGTTTGGTGTCTTTCGTAGCGTAGTATCATTAAGTCCTATAACGCGTGTTCATTATTTTCATCAGTTTCCTCCATAGTCTCTAGCGACTGCAAATGCTGTGTGCAGTATTGAGATACACTGTTACTTAGCGCCCACGCCGCAAAAATGGAATAATTTTCTTTTTTTAGTAGATGCTCCGTTAAAACTCGGCAGTTAATGCGTCAACATTGTTTTAGGTATTACGTTGCACGTGAATCGTCTTCTCTTTTCCATGAATTTTAGTTTTTATTTTCTGAAGGCGTTCTAATACGTAGCCAGTACCCCGGTTTCTCAAGGTGATGACTGAGCTTCAGGAGACAATATTATTTTTTTACAGTATTTATATTAGTTATCGTTAGTGGTATTCCCTTCTGCACTCAATGACGAACAAAGTAAGCCATGTGTTCGGATCTTCGCCGGATAGTACGTCAAACCATCCAACGATGAGCCTTATGGTAGCCTTCATCACGGATCTCTTTTCCAATCATATTCTCAATATTGGATTGTCCTTTTTAGAGTTGGGCGTCTATATAATTTTTGTCGGAGTTTATACGAAGTTATTATCGAAAATTTCGGAATTTTATTAATTGTTCACAGTGTTTGAGGATGAATCATCGTCATAACTTTTGATAGATTTAGGAACAATAATAAAAGCTCGAAAGGATGAAAATTTGAGTCAAGGAAGTCTTCAGAACGCATTTAATGCTATATATTTATTTACAGTCATCTGTGTCCCAAGTTTCGAATGTGGTTGGATGTCGATCACCGTAATCAGGAGATAAGGAAAACATGTTCAACGGCCCTCAGAAACCGATATTATGCACCTTGATGTACGCCACTTAGCTTCTGACTAGCGACAGTTCTGCCGACGAAAGTCGATTACTTGCGCCGATATCGCGCCGATGAAGAAATATGCCCCGTTGGCGAACTGAAAATGTTTAGCGTCGTCGTCGGCGCGGCACAGTGGCGCCTACGTCTCGTCCTTTCCCTAATTTGAATTTCGCGGATGTCTTTAAACTATGGAAAAAATTTCGAAGTGCATATGAGGTACCGTTTTTTTTTAGTGCAAACTTCAGCTTGTTGGCCTAGAAGTTTGCGGACTGCCCTGAGGCAGCTACTCCTGTTGTCATAGTTTCCTTAGATGCCTGACAGATCATTCTATCGATGGTAGTAGTGAAAGGAATCACGTAGTGCATGTTTTGCCTGGTTTCGGCAAGCTACGTGAAAGGCCGATATGATAATCTCGTAAGTGTTACTAACATTTTGCAAATACTGGGCTGGGAATCGCTTTTAGATTGCTGATTAAAAATTGGTGAATCTTTTATGTGAATTCCAGGCCAATACATTTTCTGACAACGTTTTTAATGTCTTGCAAACTCCAACATACTACGGTAGATCATATCATGTGAATAAAATTAACCCTCTATGGATGGCATTATAAAAAATCCGTATGAAAAAAATACTGCCACTATATTAGTTTTTTAGACGTTCTATTTAAGAATTTAAAAAAATTCAATTTATTTGATAATAATATATTTTGAAATGTGAATTATTCGTATTGTGTATATTTAATTAAAAATAATAATTTACATTATAATATTTGCACAAGGTGTACTTCAACATCTTCATAACTTACCTTTTTTAAACTTTCCCAATTTTTTCTTCATATGTAAGCTGAAACTATTTATTTCAGAGCTCCACCAGGCACGCTATCGTCAGTGAATAGCGTCATACATTCATCCATTGAAATTGTTTGGCGAACTGCCGAAAGACTCATAAGTTACCAGATACTTAATCCGAAGCGTTACAATTCTGTTTAGCGCAGCAACTAAATGGAAAAGCCTCTTAGAAAGCAGATATTTCAATGATTTTGAAACGTAACAAATTTGACTCGCTCGTCCATAGAGGGTTAAGGAAATAGGCTGCAGAACGGGTAGGTTTAAAGTTGTCGTTTTTCCCGTAATCAGTAAGAGGCTGTAATGGCTGACAATAAGACTGAATGAGGTTTGTCGACAGGTATTGTAGCTTATTAGTCGATGTGCTCCCAAATGCTTGTCCCTTTTTTTGCAGCGTACTTATAGCATAAACTTTCCCCTGACACCTGCATGACTCTTGTGTCTATGCAGTGCAAAATATGCAAATGAAAATCGTTTCTGTAGCCTTGGTAGCATGCCTATAGTGTAGTGCAAGTTGGTTAAGTTTTGCAGGTTCCAGCTGATGCAATATTAGTCGTAGTTTCGTTTCCTATTTTATGGTTTATTAGAGTGCATGTTGGTGATAACTCTTCTGCCACACGCCCTATAGGATGCTCGCAGGGTATTGTGTAGATGTAGACCCAAAATTGACGGAGGTGAGACCCCTATGTAGTCGGAAAGTACAACGGGGAGTCGCCGTGTTGGGTTTTTTTGAAGACACACGAGATAAGGTTGATAGCGGTTAGTTTGTGATAATTCGATCGTCGATGAGGCGTTGCGTGTGGGTGGGAGAACTGTTAACCCATATGTCACGAAAATAATAGTAATAAAGAATATCTGCCGGCGGAGTAGAAAGTCGAGCCATCTAGCGGCGATCTTGGGCTTGGATCCTCTTTTTTTATCTTTTTCCGTCGGCCTGTCTCTTTTCGGCGATTCTTTCATTTGACGCTCAATCGTGCGCAAAAAGACACGGTCTGCCGGACTCCTGTATGCTCGATCATTGGGCTGTAGTGTGTCGCGCTGATTGGTAAAAAAATGATCGTTCGATGGTGATCGGCCGTGTGTGCATTTGAGGGATCGAAATCGCGTAGCAACACTATTGTCATGTATAGATTGTGCATTGAATTTTCACAGCAGCGTCTGGGAATGGCGTATGATCATAGCATCTTCACCGTTTGTACCTTGCATTCACTTGGCAGTGTCCAGTTTACATATTCAATTAGGAGTTGAATCCTTTGTGCTTCGCGTTCACGTATCAAAAGCGCATTTACTTCGCACGTTAGCATGGGTATCCAAATTGGTTTGGAGCCTTTGGCGCCCCCGCCCCAGATATACTAGGTTCTAATTTATCATTGATTGCACGAGTAATAATTAATTGTTCTTAGTGACTCCAGTGAAATTAATGCCATTTTAGTGGTTTTCTGGATGCTGGAGAGTCTCGATATTGGAGGAATGTACGATCATTCATTCCTCATTTATAACCTTCATCCTCAGGTATACTAGGTTCTAATTTACCATTGATTGCACGAGTAATTCAATTAATTGTTTTTAGTGACTCCAGTGAAATTAATGCCAATTTAGTGGTTTTATGGATGCTGGAGAGTCTCGATATTGGAGGAATGTACGATCATTCATTCCTCATTTCCAATTCCCCTGATCTGATTTTTCGCTTGCGAGTAATTTAATAAAGTACCAGCCATCGATTTAAAACTTTAAATGGGTAGATAAAATGTTAAAAATGTATTTTTTGTCATTAAGACGCTTTCTTTGTTCCATAGAATCATGCGACATCGAATAGCGAAGAATAACTTCCATATTGAATGATGTTTTTGTAGATTTATGTGGATTGCTTTGGATTTAGAATTTTTGGGTTATAATTTCTGTGGATTCACGAAGTTATTCTTTGATATTTAGCGGGAAGCAGTTCCGTGAAGTTACACCCGAAACTATTATTTTCAGTTAAACTCGATTAATTCTGGCTTAACTTTGTGAAAATCCATTCTAAAGAATTCAAATGCGATATGGTATTCGCCTATGTGACGAAACCGGTCGACCTGAAATAAAAACTGTAAAAAAAGTACCATATCGCATTTGAATTCTTTATTATTTTCCGTATGACAACGCTCTAGCCAACACCGATAGAATAATTGCGGTCATTCCGCTTGTATGCGAAGACTTAAATAGTAAAAATAGGTAAATAAATTATCAAATGTTTTTCGCCGTCTACGCTTGCCAGCCTATGTATTTGTTTGAATTATTTTCACAAATGTTATATTCGGTACTACCGATTTCAACGCATAGACGTTTTCTTAAGGTGTGCGCGGATGCGCTGATATCGTTAATGCCGAATATAAAATTGGTGATAATCATGCTTTGTGTATGTTATCAATTAAGATGAATTTTCGCTTAAGGTAGCCAGAGTGGTGTATCACTTCACATGAACTTCAATAAATTCGACCTCATCTTGGAGAAAAATTTTTCATCTTTCAAATGATGACAAAATATGAGCCACCTACCGTCATATTTTTCGAAAAATTTGCCAAAAAATAACAGCCTTTTTCATGGAATGTATGCATTCCAGAGGAGCTTCATAAAATAATTAGTAATTTCTAACGCATAGATCATGTCAACAGTTTAGCAGTGTCTAGATTGCATGTTTATTCAACTATTTTGAGAAATGAATGAAGTATTGCTATTTTCGGAATTACCGATAAATCTTCGGTTGTGAAGGCGTTTTCAGCGTTTGAGGCGTGATAAAAATTATTCCAATTAATGTTACCTTAGTCATTTACTGTGAATATCCTATTATTGTTACAGTATTTACGTCGGGCTTCATACAATTACTGAAATTCAGAAATAAAATTTAGATATGGTTTTTTTATGAATTGGGTAAAATAACGCTCGTAATATGTGAATTGCAGCCGATTCCATCACTTACACTTCGTAATTTTTGGAGTTTGTTCCGATTTTCGCCGACGTGCCCATCGAGAGTGTAGGTAGGTTTGACGGTATTTGAATCCTAATATCAATATCCAATACCATAAAATATTTAAAATGGACCAATATCAATAACCTGTATTGGACAATTTAATTTTGGAAAATATTGGCATATTGCAATATTGGAAATAAGAAAAAATGAAATATTGATATATTGTAAAATATTGAACAGCAATATTAACTCGCAAAATTAACAGGTAAGAAAAAACGGTGGTAGAAGTGTGTTAGAACCGAGGAGGGAAACTTCGGAAAAGGTTGTGTATTGTAACTGCGGAAAAGGTATTAACTATGTAAAATTCTGTTAATAAAACAAGAAAACCAATGTAGGCTTCTTTTCCTCAATTATTGCTATGAATAATATTGGAAAAGGAAGTACTGCACTGAGTGCCTCGCGCGTCGTCTGTTTTCAAAGGTTAGGGCGCTCTTCGACCACCCCCCTCGTCAAGTTCCAATATTCAATACTTGAACTTTTAGCTTTGGTATTCCAATATTCAATATTCCAGTTGCAAATATTGATTCTTCAATGTAAACTATTCCAATTACAAATATTGGTTTTTCCTACCACCAATATCCAATACAGTATATTGCTATTGGTCGTTCCAAATTTGTGATTTTGGAATCCCAATATTAAAGATATTGATGTTGGAACCAGTATATTGGAAAACCGCCCAGCTCTGAGTGTATGTATCGGTCGAGCTTCGCGACTGGAGGTCTTGAAAGATCGCCGAGCCGTAGTCGTCGGGAACGGAGAGCGATCGGTTCGCCCGTCTGGCTGTCGTGTTTCACTCGCTCTCGATACAAGGAGGGAGGGAGGCAGGCAGTGTCCCTCCCCCCCCATTCACTCCCTTCAGAAGGCTCCCTCGTTCTCACACTCTTCCCACATCACGCCATGACCTCGGCGTGCAATTTTAAGATTCCCCAGTGCCCGACCGTACACAAACACGCCACTCGAGTGGAAGGGGCGGTGGAGGAGGAGGAGAAGGGCGATGCATATATGCTCATATATATCGGTCCGAGGGTGCCATTGCCCTCTCGTTTCTCTCTCTCTCCCAGCTCTGGATGGCTCGCCGTTCAATTGATGGGAGGCCATCGCCAAGTGTCTCTCGGTCGGTTTTGGGGGTTATTACAGTTGATCCCTTTTCAGTCGCGTCTTATCTCTCCAGCGCTAGCTCGCTTTTCGTTAGGAATAGGGGATGGAGACAACGTCTAATGGCAGCGTTTTATCAGTCATTGAGGCTGCAGGTTTGATAAATTACGTACTAATGTTGAACTCGATTTTATTGGTGGAAATTCATGATGAGTGAATCATTTTTTTTTAAACTTAGTTATTTTCGCAATAGGCTTTTTTGTTGATGACTGGTTTCATCACATAGGAGACATCATCACCTGATGATCTCGCTTTGGCGGTGATACCGGTCGTCTGCAAATAAGGTTATTGTGAAAACTGTTAAGTTATTTTACTGATTCAGACGTGCAGTTTTGCCGTTGAGGGCAAAAAGGGTGTAATTAAGAAATTTCCCGTTTTCGAAAAGTAAAATAAATAATTAAATCACGTGTTGCCTTCTAGTGGAAAAACACGGAAGCCAGACTTAAACAACTGTTGGACAAAACAGAAACACATGAAGAGGAATACTTTCGCCAGTTTTACTCTCAATGGTTCAAAAATTATTGCAATTATTGTTGGAGAGAAGCTGTTGTGAGTTTCCTTTAAAAAGAGAATATTTGGTTTATAATTTGAACGTTTTATACCATTTATGTATTTGATCAATCGCTGTGAGACATTTTATCGACTTAGTCAAAAGTCGGTTTTTCGCTTAGGGAATAAATAAGGTCGTTTAAGTCCCTAAATGTTTAGTAAATAAAAAAATTAAAAATAGTAAATGGTAGATATAGTAATAATAATATTATAGGTATTATTAAGTAATATAGCAATCTTAATAGTAATTAGTCACTTGCCATATCTTGTTTGCGTGGAGCGCGAGGACATGGCTTATCTAAGCAAAACCAGTGGGAGAAATTCAAGTGGAAATGGTGCAATGTCATGCCTGAAACATTGTAATTCAACGGTAATCTCTGATGTCTCGTAAAAAATGCTAAGCTAGGAGATTGTCGGGAATGAGTATTGGAGTGAAAATCCCGCACGAGTGGAAAATATCAACGATTGGATTCGTTTGAAAGTGCCCAATAGCCTCTCCCGGAGTCGAACCCTAACCTCCGATCTGTAGGATACTTCTCCATCCTCGAGGCTATCAGTTACTTTCGCTAACTATTCGCAAAATGATATGAACAAATGTGAAGGCATCTGGTTATCATTGTAGCGACACATCCTAACTTAACCATTTTGTTATGATGAAATTCTTTGATTGTTGCATTTTACTAATTTGATATAATGGTGGACGGGGGTAGTTGAAATTGTACATCCGTTGTTTTGGCAAGGATGTGACCGCAACGCCATCTGAGTTTCTTACCCCGGATGGTCTCTACTTCTCAAGCACCTCCGTTTTTCACCCGAAATGGTGAGGTGTACAATTTGTAAGACTCGCTACATTGGATGGCGGGAGGGCAGTTGAAAATCTGGAATAAATCCCTTGTCTAAGTGGAAATATTGCGACTAATGATGGAAGTGATGGTGCACGGTGTGATGTGAGGACAAACGTGACCAATCGACGCTGTCCTAATTGATCGCTGCACTTCTTTGTTATTTCAACGATCTCAAGCTAACTCTGACGTGATGTATCACGCCTACACTATTTCGCTTACTTATTCATTCCGTCGTTTTTAAAATGTCGAGCGGTAGTGGTCAATGTCTTCATCTTCACATTTGCAATTGACTCCGGAAGGTATGAGGTTTCTCATCTGACCGCAAGCGAAGCGTCCCTCAGCCCTCCCATCTCCTCGCGCTACCTGCGAACCAATCACAAAAGAAAACCTTTCTCGTGAAGTGTCCTCTCTGGGTCATCTTAACGTCCAGCGCTCTGCGGCAGCGCACTATAAAAGATATGTATATGGCTTAGCGTGGGTTGTATAGTCAATGGGAGACACTAAATGAAAGCGAGCTACAGGCGTTATCGCATCACGTTGTATAAATGTCTCTCTGAAACAATCTTCTCACCAATATTCGTGTATTCGATTCTGTTTCCATTGGAAATTAAGGACCTAGTTATAATGGGGTACGTTCACATCACATTCTTGTGGCACTCGGTAATGCGTGTAATTACTCACATTTGCAGGGTAAATGCGGAATATGACAGAAATAATTTCCTTCTGTCTGGAAACAAACGAATGAAGAGAATTTCCGATTTTTTCTTTAGATTTAACGGAATGAAATTGCTATAATTTCGTTTCATAAATATAATTAAAATGCACAGAACAATGAAATAAGGAATGAAAAAAAACACCGATGTAGAAAAAAGAATAAATCATGAACTTTCCGAAAGAGAGGGCAAGAAGTAAAATGTACAAAAAATGTATAAAAAGTAATTATTAATGAGAAAGAAGTCGGTGTACCTAACTCTAGAAATTGGGTTGAAGCTTTCAATTTCACACTAAGTCTACAATAGATGACTTTCCCTTCCCAATGGAAATTTGTGTTGACTGGCTGTTATTGATTTGACACCCCGGACTTACTCGCCGCTCATACTTTCAGCTTTATCGCTCTTACTTTCAGTGCTCCAAAACCATCAATGCTGCCTTCGGAAGAGATAACATTGGTTAGTCATTTGTATACACTCTCGTTGCGTTATTTATTAGCCTAATCCACATAAGTGGGCGTATGGTGTCATAAAAGTCGAATCATTTTCTCCCATCCATCGCTGTGTAGGTGATAGCTATGAGGGAGTATACTTTCGCTTGAAAATGATCATGAACCGTTTGAAATATTGCTTACTTTCGTCAAAAAGTTCAACGCTACCGGTAACGCTGTCGGTACGCTAATGCGGTGTTTGAGAGCGCGAAGGATTTATTGAAGATCTTATTATAAATAAATTACGAAAAGAATTATTTACCTCAATTCTATGACCTACGTAGTATGTCCTATGTAGTGTTAGATTTTCGCGTGGTAGTCTAACGTACTTGATGATATGTACCTCCTCCATCAAAAGCGAAAAGAATTATTTACCTCAATTCTATGACCTTAATTATTTACTTTATACTTCATATTAAAGAGAAGGTAATTTTATTGACACTAGAGAAGAATGCTGGTTATTATTTTTTTGTGCGAAGGCTTTAGTGAGGGAACTTAATTTTTTGCTGCATGTCTTATTCCTAATGAGATTGTGTTCTTCTTTTGTATTAGGATACGTTTCAGCCACTATTGAAGATGGCTGGAGTCGGCTTAGAATTTATTCTTATGCTTTGGTGAAAGGATCGGGTACTTCCTAATTTCATATCACCGTATTTGTGTGCTCGATTCTATCCTTTTCCATTGGAAATTAACGACCTAGTTATAATGGTGTACGTTTGGTCCGGTATACGGGGGTAGCCGCTACTCGATTGATCGACGAGAGTTGGTAAAATTATCATTTAAGTTGAGTCTGGGGCTACTATTCAATCACAATTTCATTGAAATCTCGGGTGTTTTACCGCGGGAACTACGGGATTATTACGGTTTCGCAAAAATTCATCATATATGTTGTCTTGAGCATATTGGCTGAATTCTCGGAGACATAGTAAACCCTCACAGGAAATAGGATAAAAGGATCATTTTCATTCAGAAAAATCCCGGTCAACCATTTGAATTGGCTTTATTGTGCCCATGAAATCAGACCACTAACTCGCAGAAAGTCTATCAATACCATGAATAGAATGAAATTGATTTTTATCGTCATTCGATTTTTCTCCTGTAGGGTTTTTTTTATATAGTAGTTATTCTTTTAATATCTTCATCATGATCAATTTACGCTGAAAAAAATGGAGCGAATGACAATAAGTCACGATTTGGTGCGTCTTCAATTGTGTGCGTAGATTAACGTTGCCCCTTGATAGAATTGTGGATATGCGGAAGCGTTTAACTCCATACGATGAATCAATATGGTCCATAAACTCCGTCCTACTATTCAAGATAAGAGGCTAACCATATGTGACTATAGTAGGGGCGACGACAGCAGAGGGTATTTGAACTGAAATGACGCATGATTCCAAGGGTGAAATTCTTACGCGAATTTTTTGAGCTATCATCTATTGCCTACATGTTGCCTACATATCAATCCCCAGTGTTGCCGTCCAGGCTTCTTCTGAGGTCGACTGAGGAATTCCTGTTGACTGCCTTGAAGGCGGTTGAAAGTTTTGGAAGTGCGATTGTGAATCTGGTTCTTTAAATCTTCAGATTGGAATTTAAAATGAACCTATATCATTTTAAATTTTATATCCCTTAGAGTTGGGGCGCCGGATATTTGTCTGTGGAATCGGATGGCTCAAATAACCAATCGAATATATGTTTGAGGAGGTCGGGAAGATTCCATTTCTGTTCAAATATCTTGTTCTTAATCGAACAGTTTCACCTGTGCGAGATTGGTATGTATCCATTGGGATTGAAGAACAGGTTTAGGAGTCCTGAGTGGTAATCTTTAGGTCGCATTAATTGAAGTTACGTAATGCCAATGCCTTCGAAATGTTATCGTCTGCAAAAAGATAACTTACAAAAGGGGTTATAGACAACTGGTGGTGTAAGTGCGTACCCAAATACTTATATTTATCAATATGTCATTTCAGATGTATGGTCATATATTCACTTAGTTTCTTTCTAGTGTTACACGGTAAAAGAATCTGTTTTGTATTTGTTGCAAAAGAGGAGATGTAATCGTGTACAATAGCTGCGTTGATACTTTAAAAATTTTAAATTTAAATATCTCGTTTATGACCTTGGTAACGTATTATGTCTGCTGCCTGATAAATGTTATTCCTTTGCGTTTTAACATGATTAGGGCTTGAGCCGAAATTTTATCGTGTGTCTAATAATATGATTAGTATCTTATTTAGTATTTCTCGTCGAAGACTCCTAATCGAGTGATGGCATTTGCTCGAGTGTTTGGTGTGTACACTTGACGATTTGGATAACTTTCTGGAATTTTTCATTGAAATTTTATGAGGCTGTTCGACATTTAATTGCTTCGGTTTATATTTGCCAAAATTTCTTTCCTAAACCTAGTATTTATTTTGGTTTTTAGTACTTTCATGTAATTGATTCTCATTCGTGAGAATACGTCCTAGTTTTAGGATAGGTGTAGTCTAATTGTTGACCAATTGGTGACCATTGTAGCTGTGAGATGCGACAGGTAGTTAAAACATATAGAGCCAGGGGAAAAATCGAAAGTTGTAGCATAACGCGTCAAAATGTGTAGAAATAAATAGTTGCTTGATGTCTATTATACATGCGTGTTTCGGAAGAGAATTTGTTTGTAGCCGATGTCCGTTATGCTCGTTGCTCTATGTGGTTTGAGTGTTGTCTGATGATATTGTTTTTGTCAGCTATTATATGTGGTTCGTTTAGTCTGAGTAGCACAGTGGAGATGGTTCTTGCTCATGAGTGTTTGGTGCAAATTCTCTGCCGTTTCCTTGTGATTTCATGAAGTGCTCTTTACCGTATGAGTTTTATGCGCGATGCGATTCTTTCCGTCTGAATTGAGAATTTCATGTAGAGCATATTGTGAATCGCTGAGTAAGAATCGGCGGAAGGATTCTCTGATCTAGGTATGAACTAATTCATGTGGTATTTTTCAGAGGAAGTGGTATAAAATCAGTCTTATTCCGTTCTCACTTAGTTTGGTAATGATTCCGGCTTCAGATATATTTCATTTTGTTCGCTGCTCACCGATTGATTGAATCGAAGTCAGGTTGGTTATACTTTAGTGTAGGCTCTCGAGAGTTTAGGGCGTTCATTGCTTTATTCCTTGGCTACACTTCTATAATTAACGTTTTAAATTCTTTCTTGCTTTTCGTGGATTGTTGCAGGAAGTTAATGCTCTGTCAAGGGACGGGTAAAAAGTTAATTCGTAAAAGTTTCAAATTTCAGAACATACCGACTACTCGGTTTGTATCTGATCTGAAATTAGTATGATCTATTTATTTACTTAGATGGTGGCCTCTTTGGACTCTTCCCTAGCTGATCCCCAGAAAATCATATTACTTAATCGAATTTCCGGATATGCACAGGTTCATACTTTTTCTGAAAATCGCTTGAGGCATCGGGAAAAGAATTCGTCTTTTTGTTATCGTTAGATTTTCGCGTGGTAGTCTAACGTACTTGATGATATGTACCTCCTCCATCAAAAGCGAAGAGTCCTTCGGAATTGTTGCTGTTTATATGATGTAAGTCATGGCACTGAGAAACCTCCGGCGAATAGCAGATAAAAGCGTCTGTCGAGTTTTGAATTACCTGCATCTCACATGGTCATAAAGAGCACTAAATATAGCGGCGCGGTTCAATGAAAGCCCATAGAATCCGCCTGGGGAAACAATAGGGAGGAAAAAAGCCGTTTAAAAAGATGTCTGGCGCTGGAGAGCGTAAGAATGGCAACATTGGGTGAAGGCGGGAGGCGATGATGTGACGGACGGGGAAGCATCGTAGCCGGCAGCCCACTTCCACGTGAAGGGTCTGTTGACACAGTCCGAAGGATCGTTGGGGCGATAGACGGGACACGGGCGCTCGTGGCTTTGCGCAACTGCGGACTCGGCGCGGCAGTGGCCGACGACGACGGCCGTCACGAGGACGGCCGCGCGCGAGTTCGCGAGGTATCGACTGAGACTTGCGATGCATTTTTGCGATATCGCGCGTTTGGAATAGTCCTGGCAGAGCTGTGCGATGCATCGCATAGCTATTTGACTTGTTAGAATCAGTTGTGAGCGAAGTGATATTTTGGACTTTGCTCCGACAAAGATAAAAAATACAGTGTAGTCTCGATTTTTCGAGCTTCAGTAATATCTAAAATAACAGATACGTGGCTGTGGCTGGACCACATAAGTTCCGCTCGTGTCAAAAAACGTCTGAATTCGGTATGGATTCAATCTTTAAAAAACGGGGATTCAAAGCACTGTTTTCCAAGGGTTACAAAAGCCATGAACTGAAGTATGGCAAGTAATAGAAGAATCTTATTATGTCGTACTCTATGCTTGTAATTAAGAATTTAAATTATCTGAGTTTTTGATTATCCGGGGTGGTCTCAGTACGAATTGCCTCGGGTAATCTAGACTACTCTGTAGTTGTTAATTATCCACTCTGAAACATTTCCTGACCGGTGGTGCTCTAATTATATTGGGCTCCTTTGATAGCTTTGGTAATTATGTGAAAAATCGTGGCCGATCAAGTACCATGTATAAAATGGTGTGGATATGAAGTATTTTTTATTCTCATCACTTTTTATTTAGCTTTTGCGATATCCCGTTTTCTTTTTTGCTTCGTTTTCGCGACGCTCGACAAAAAACATTCCGTTCCAACTTCGTTATATCTATCTCTTTGCTTTGTAATCGATAGTACTAAGCAAGACATAGGAAAGAGGGCCAATTGATGGACACCGTCATAATAGTCAGCAGAGCGTTTTAACTTAAATGAAAAATTTTAATTATAGTCGTGTTCACATGTATTTGAATCGTTTTTCTAATTCACTTTGAAATATAAAAGTATTTTTTATGCGTCGATACTCGTGTTACAGCAATTATCTTCCGAATTCTTGCACCGGAAGCGAAAGGATAATGATAGTTAGGAGATAGTCAAATGAAACCATAATATAATTGATATTATTAAATGGATGAAGTTTTACGAATCAGTCGATACTTTGTGAACATTGAATGTACAGATATCACAGATATCAAGATCTCAAAAAGACAGAACTTCGTTATATTTCCACGCAATATTGATTATCATACACCGACCTAGGTTTCGACAGTACTATGTCATTTCGAGAAAATGACAAAGTTCTGTATTTGTGAGAACGTGATAACCATTGTTTAATGGTTACCTATATCGCAAATCTTAGAATTAACCATTAATGCGAAAGAGAAAGGTATTGTTCGTAATGATGTCACGGATACCAAATTCTCACGTTAATCTTTGCTGGAACTTAGTAATTAAAATGATCGTGTTTAGAGATATATGTAATTCCTCCTCATACTTTGTGTTAATCAAAAACTATACCATTTGCTTTAATGTACCGATGGAATGTTGACCCCTATTAGGACCAACATTCCCGTTTTGTTGGTTTCGACTCTCTTAAATTTGGTAAATTAAGTCATTATCATCTTCTAAAGGCTAAGCCTTGTCTCTGCAGCCATGTGTCCCTGTGTACTGCAGCTCTCTTCAAATCAACATACGTTTTCAATCCCAACGTACTTCGTATATCATCTACGAACTTCTTTCTTGGCCTTCCTCTGCTTCTCTTGCCGAGCACCTTCCCCTCAATTATATTTTCTAAAAAATGATTATGTCGAAAAACATGACCAATGAATTTAACCTTCCTTTGTTCCATCTCTTTCATCAGTCTTCTTCCTTCTTTTATTTCCCTTAGCACCTCTTCATTGCTCTTTCTGTCAGTGCATCTTGTTTTTATCATCCTCCTCCATATTCACATTTCCATAGCTTCCAACCGCGACCTCTTCATCTTTCTCAATGTCAACTTTCACAGCCATTTAACAGTGTGCTCCATAGAAACGTTTTCGCAAAAGATTTCCTTGTTTCTACTTTAATATAGCTATTTCCTAGAATATATATTTTATTTTCATATGCCTTCTTTGCCAAGGTTATCCTTCTTTTTCTTGCTAGGTGCTTCTGTTATCTCTTGAAATTATGCTCCCAAGGTGGCTGAACTCTTCAACCTGTTTTATTATCGTCGGCCCCGGTGGCGGCGGGGTGAAGTCCCCGCCTGCTAACCCGATTAATTATATGTCCAGGACATGGGTGTTTGTGTAAATGAGTTATATGTAAGAAAGGACTTCATAGTCCTAATATTGCTCAAATTAATAAAGACGGCATTATTATTATTATCGATCCCCCTATCATTATATTTACATTGGGTTCGTTTTCGCGTCTAGATACCGTCATAGCTTTGGTTTTCTTCACATTTATTTTCAATTTCCATTTCACCAAAACTGTTGACAAGATTGGGAGCATTCTATTCACATCTTTGGCTGATTCTGCCAGGGTCACAATATCATCAGCAAACCTAATGCAGTGAATACTTCTTCCATTTATTTGAATGCCTTTAGTTTTCTCCTTCATAGTTTTTATAGCCTCTTCAATATATAGATTGAACAAGTATGGTGAAAGTGGACATCCTTGCCTTACTCCTTTCCTGATCATTGCTTCTTTCTCATTTCCATTTATTGTGATTAGGCAGCTTTGGTTCTGGTATAGTTGAAATACAAGCCTTCTGTCTCTGAAGTCTTTTCCAACTCTCCTCATGGTTTCGAACATTTGTTTCCAGTCCGCAGTGTCGAATGCTTTTTCCAGATCAATGAAAACAAGAAAAACTTTCCTGTTCATATCTAGCCTTCTTTCTAGTATCAGGCGCAATGCTAAAATAGCTTCTCTCGTACCTTTACCTTCCCGGAAACCAAATTGATCTTCCCCAACGTATTCCTCCACTTTCTTTTTTATTCTACTCTTTATAATATGCAGAAGTACCTTGGAGACATATGACAAAATGGAAATCGTTCTGTAATTCGTGCATTCCAATGATTTTCCTGTCTTCGGTATCATAGCAGGTTTACTTTTACCGAAATCTTCTGGTACTTCCCCATTTTCGTTACATTCACAGATGATCTTAAAAAGCTTTTCTTTTTTCTTGGTTCCAAGGCTTTTTAATAATTCAGCGGGTATGTTATCTACTTCAGTTGCCTTTCCCAAATTTAGCTTTCGGAGGGCATGCTCGAATTCCCTCCTCGTGATAGGTGGCCCGCTTTCTGGTCCTGTTTCTTCTGGTCTTAAAAAAGGATTTTCTAAATTCTCTTCCCCATGGTATAAATCTTCTATGTACTCTTTCCAGCGCCCACATACTTCTTCATTATCTACTTACAAGCATTCTTCTTTGTTATTAATTACTGTTGACCTGCTCCTTGCCTGGCATTGTAATGCTATGATTTTATGATATGCTTAATCTTGCTTTCCCCTTCGGATGTCTTCTTCTACTTCTTCAGCCCACGATTTTGTCCACCTCTCTTTTTCTTCTCTGCATTTGTTAGTTATCTCATTGTTTACTCACCAATATTCATCCATTTCCTTCTTTGCCCTTAGTCTGTTCCTCATTGCAAGTAGTTTCAAAATTTCCACAGTCATCCAAGGTTTGCGAGGTTTAAGTTTTTTCTTACCTAGAACTTCATCCGCCACTTTTACTATTCCTTGTTTTATTTCATTCCACTTAGCATTCAAACTACCTTTTTCAGCTATTTCATTTGTCTTTTCTTCAAATTTTCTCCTAGTTTCTTCTTCTTTCAGGTTGTCTAACAGCCAATTTTTTACGCGTACTCTCTTAATTTTCCTAAACATAAGATTACACTTTGCCATAACTAATTTATGGTCACTGTCAACATCCGGACCTGGGTAGCTATGGCTGGATTTTATTGTAAATGAAGTAAATAACTAAATACCTTCGTCAGAAGTTCCTGCGGAGATTATCTTACCGCACATTTTGGTAAATTTCTTTAGAATGCTGGGACATATGAACCATAAAATTACCGTATAAAAGAGAAGGTGGTGGATTAGCTTAATCAATGCTTACTCAATTATACTTTGCGCAAAGTGTTGTTCGTGATTCATCGAAGAATCTTTGTCATCGCGAATAATTGCAAAGCAAGTGTTCAAGCCTTGACACCTCAATCCGTGGTGAATCAGCGACACTAGCGTACATATTTATGAGTGAATCATGTTTTCGATGCCCTTAGCCCACGATCGCATGAATCGGGGTGCGTTCATGTCAGAGATAATTAGCCTCCGGTCGGAACTCTGGGGTGGCGTCATCGATGGTGACGGGAATATGTCTCCTGCCTTATCTCTCAACCCCCACCCGATATACAGCCTCCCGTTTCCCCCCACCCCCCGTCGAGCACTCACTCCGCGGGTGAAGGCAGCCTGAGAGCGTCATGTCCCATCGCGTCGCTCGTGTCAAAGGGGTTGTTGAGGAGCTCTGAGCGTTATGTCGTGCGAAATATCGCGGGTGCGTCGTCATCAAAAAAATTCTCTCTCTGGTATTGGAAAAATTTATCGTCTCTCACGATTGCTGATCTTGTTGGATTTCGTATTACGATCCCTCGTCATTGTTGCGCCTCCTTCATGTTTCCATCCAATAAGACGGAGAGTTTTTTTTTTCGTTTTTAGGTGATGGACTCACGTTGCTGCCGTAGGATTTGACGGACCGGAAGGAAGAAGACCAGCGGAGTGAGGGAGATGGCTTTGAAATGGTTGCGCCTTCAGTGGTGAGATGTCCGCCAATGCAGTCATAAGCGTAGCGAAACTTGGTGGCGTTTACTTGGGAAGAACACGACTGAAATGAGAGTAAAGCTCAGTTCAAAACAACTTAACTCGGCATAACGTGACTTGAATCGACACAGCGCTGGAGATGAGCCTATGAGAATAGCGCCTGTCTGTTCACAACGACTTAAAGCGGCGTAACTTGTCAGCGTAGGCTGGAGTTAATTCCTCCTCTTAATTCTAGCCAATAGCTTGGCCTGCCCCGCTATCGATAGTCGGGCAGCAATCGATTGCTACACTATATGTCCTCGAGCAGCCCTGTGAAAATCGTTTTGATATGAAGTCGCCTGCGGAACGTTAAAGAGAAAGTGTGTTCGGAGAAGTTGACCGAGTTGGGAACAAATAAACCTTACATACACAGCAACCCTTCCATTCTAAGTCTTCCAAAGTTCAACGCGCAATTTACTGTTGATGTACACCTCAACTGTGCTGTTTCGTGGAAACTGACGACAGCTCTCGAGACTCACGCTATCGAAAGGTCTCGTCTGTCGACTGTGAGATCGACTTTGGCAGTGGTGCGTTATGACTGGTTGCAAATTTCTCTCTCTGGCTCCCTTTCGGAGTGAGAATAAGTCTAGTTATGCCGAGTTAAGTTATTGTGAACGACCCTTAAAGCATATGTGAAAAAAAGAGGCCCAGTCGTTTTCCAGGGGCCCCTCCGGGAGTCACTCAGGTGTAACTTTGCCCTCTTATCTCCGCTTCATTCACCCTCAGTGACTTCAAATTATCCGCTGGGGTTGCCACCAAATTTTTCTCTACATGTGCGATTTAACTTACTGGATTTCGCTCTAAGAGTTTCCGGATGCAGTTTCGTCGTTGTATGAGCCGCCATGTTCCAACGTGGTGCATTTATCCAACCAGTCATTGTGACGATTCCACCAATGAGGCCGTGAGACAAGGTTGATGATTCTCCCGAGTGCGCCGTTGCACAAACGATCTCCATATCTCGAGAGTGTGGGGAAGAGGATCATCGTCATTCCAACTGCTTCTTCTTTCATGTTTTCGATTTCTGCGATTTCTGGGTTTGCGATACCAACCGAACCGAACTACGTAACCGAACGAACTTGGAACTATAACGTTACTATACTTCCAATACGAACTACCGGACCAATTTAATTACAAAATGACATAAACTAGACTCTAGCAGTTTTCCAGAGTTAAAATACCAAATACTTACTATGATACCACTACCCAGCAGGTTTCCGTTTCCCACTCCTCACCCCAATCCAATCTGCCCTGATTGGTCCGACTCTCATCTACATTTACGAAATACCATGCAAGCCACCACTAGGGAGTGTGGCACGAGGTGACTTCACACTAGGCATGCAGCACTCATCCCCGCTCAAATCAGACGCGCGCACTTTTCCCCGACCGCTAGATGCAGGCCAAAAGCAGTCAGGATAACAACGCGCGGTCAGATCAGAAACTAGGAGAGTGCTACGTAACTAACATGCTTTCATGCAACACTAGTTAAGGAACAACTAATGGTTAGTATTGTTATTGCGACTGATAAAAATAGTCCTACAAGGCACTTGGCCATCCAGAAGGCTATATCATGCCGGAAATTTCATGCGGGGTGAGTAGTTTGTAAAGATGGTAAGACATTTAGCACAAGTACAAAATCTACAAATAAAATGAACAGCATAAATCGATAAATAAAATGAATAGCATATTATGGTCAAAAGGCATAAGTAGGAAAACAAAATAGCAATAAATAACAATAAAGAAATAGGAAATTAATTAGAAATATAAGCTATCAACAAGGCGTTGAGGTTGGGGATGGATAGATAGGTATATCAGTGGACACTCACAGAAAGGCGATCCATGGCGACACCGGTGTCCACTGCTCTCGGAAGCTTTCGGGTGAGGAGTGGGAAACGGAAACCTGCTGGGTAGTGGTATCATAGTAAGTTTTTGGTGTTTTAACTCTGGAAAACTGCTAGAGTCTAGTTTATGTCATTTTGTAATTAAATTGGTTGGTAATTTTTGGGATTACTTCGACAGAACTGACGTCAGTTGGACCATTGAGGATCGGTGAGGGAGACAATTAGAGAGGAATAATATAGGGGATAAGCCTGGCACCGCCATTAGCGTACGCTAAAATAAGGCGCCTAGGAGACGCAGTGTAACGTCTTTTCTGTCCGACGGACCGATTCATTCACGGCGTGAGCTATCTGGCTCTCAAAAAGGGATCGGGATTGGAATGAAAAATCGCCTCCACTGTCGGAATTCGTTCTCGGGTTCTCGGAATGGGTAATCGGCACTCGGCAACTCCACCAACCTATCTCTGAGCGCTTGAGACATCAGTCTTAAAGAAAAGGACGGAAGAAATTATGATAGAGATGGAATTTCGAAGAGGAACTTGTTATTTTGCTGGTGTTATCCTCTGCTTGTGTCGTGATCGACAATCCTGTGAGGGTCGATGATATCCACTAAATGCTATTTAGACTGTCGTTATCTTATTTGTGTTGTTTCTCGTAGGTAACCTGTCTACGTGTAGGTCTTGTCTTTAGTATTCCTCGAATCATAAGACAATATTGGTTGGTTTGAATTTAGAACACCTGATAAGTCATTATAGGGTCTTCAGAGGCTAACATCCCTTTCGTTTTTGATGTTCCATGAAGTCCTATTTTCTTTTGTTCCTGTGCCCAATTTATAGGCTACTTTTGTGTGAGTGTAGGTCTGTTCATCTATTCTAATTTTTAATAAATGTTTACTTGCAATAGAATGACGTTTAATTTGTATCCCTTCCGCACACCATTAGTGGATGCTCTAAGTTCATTTGATAGTCTCTCATGATGTTTGGATTATTAATTCTCTGTAAATCACGTTTATGTACGCAGAACGCAGGTTAAAATTTAGGTTAAACCTTTTAAGTAAATTCGAAACAGTTGTTCACAGATGACATTAGATATATATTGAGATCCCCTGCGTATTATGCTAGGTTTGATCATATTAACAAGATTAGAGAGATAGATTGTCGTACCGATAGATTTAAAATGTCATTTTTCCCGCGTACTATAAGAGAGAACAATAGGCAGCGTAGCAAAGGGATAGGTAGGTGAAATATAGTTAGTCTGTAGTGCATGATGCATGTAATAACAACCAATAATCCCTTCCTTATTATGTAGATACTAACCATCTAGCTCCATGTGACCCTATTATCTAGCATATCTCCCTTACATATCCTAGTTGCATGTCAATAGTGCATGTTTGGTGATCTTCACCCCCTGCCACACACCCTCGTGGTGGCTCGCAGGGTATCACGTAGATGTAGATGTATGTATGTAATTTATTTAAAACATCTGTCTCTCTAAGTTTGGGCTTATTCCGGATGAGTAATCTGTATCAGCAATAGTGACTACCTCTTAAAGCTTTTCCATGAGTGAACAGTATTGAGTTTTGAACAGCTGCGTGCGAACCCATGGCATTTGTGTTGGATGGTCAATTTTGTATCCATTTCGTTACCTTTTCATTATTTCAACATTCATGCGAGTTGTTACATCATTCAGAGCTCTAGAACTTTAGAGAAATGTGTCTAAATACGAAATGGATCTATGGAAATATGTCTTCACATTACTGTGTGGTTTAATAGCGTTTTGATGTCCCCATGATTTTTTTATGACGTCTGGGCTATTAGTAATGGGGTTGTAATTGCTTTGGGATTTCATGAGGTGGATCATTGATTTGTCATAAGTTCTAACGTGGAGTGAAATCGGGTTATTAGTAATTGCCTGTCTTGTTGTGTTCTCTCCTGATGGATTGGAGAGTCGGTAGACATATTTTGCTGTCCGGCAGTTATTTTCAACGTCGGGGCCAATTTTTAGGAAATTCAAGTTTAAATCTCTTCCATCTCGAGAGATCTTTTGTTTATTTTCGGTAGAAGGAGTTTCTCTATTTTTTCTGCAAGAAAAATGTTGTTGTCATCCTTATTAGTAAATGTACAAGGCGTAGTTCACTGTGACATTTGAATGAAACCATTAGCTTGGTATTTATACTCACTTGTTATTTATTACCGACAGTGATGTGAGGTCTGGAAATAGTAATGATTTGTTGAAACCATGGTCAGTAATAAATTACAAGTGTTGATAAGTGGTAAGCTGTTGGTGTAATATGACTTGATTTGCCTTAGTCAGTGTGTCCCTATTTGTTTTCCTGAATCGGTTGTGGGTAATGCCGGTTTTGGAGGTTGTAATTAAATAGTTCATGTTTCTATATGATGATGGTCATCGTGTCATCAGTTCGAGATTTTGCTTCGAAACGTTGGCTGGTTGCATTTTCCGGGAGGCGACCGCCAGATTTGGTCTTTAGCGTCGTTAAGATAGGCGCCAAAGGGACCGCAGTTTAGCGTCCCATCCGACGGACGGAGTTTTGGGCTAGCTTTGCTCTCCACATAGTAGGGATCGGGATTCCATGGAAAATTTCGGCCACTTTCGGGATTAGAACCCGGGTCTTGCAAAGGAAAATCAGTGTTCCAGTTGCTGCTCAACCCAATCCCTGAAAGCAGTCGAATCTTTGGTACTTTTTTTTGTAATCTTCATCATGTTTTGGTGATAAATCTCGCGATTCAGCCTTGAAACTCTTTCCTCGCTATTTTCCTGTCACAGTATCAAAGGGCTTTAAAATTGCCTTCTATGTATTTACACATTTTTTAGTATTATTGGGGGATTTGAGACAGTTGAGTTATCTTCTTTTTGGGTAGTGGGTCACAATGCTCACGTTAAAATGCAAATTGTCTGAACTCAGTCTTGCGTGTGTGCTTGGAGTGCCACATTATTCCTTTTTGTAAAACTCCTATCGTCTTGGCAACCGTCGTTGCTCCCCACTTGTGTGGCTACTTCGTGGTTTTCTGCTTGCTAAATTTTTTATGGAATATGCTTGTCATCAATGAGATTCGATCTTCCTCAATGTGCATTATGGGTTTTCGTCAGAAGTACTTGCGGATATTTCCTAGTTTAAACAATTAGTCATTGATGCACTCATTATGGAGTATGTATCTCAGTTTATTTCACTTCTTTTCGAGGTTTTTCTCTTTTAAATTTTCACCATGTGTGAAAACTCGCTGAGCACATGAGGTATTTATTATCTTACTTTTATTCCTTCTATACTTCTATACTTTCTATTCTATACTTTTATTCGTCTAATGCCACTTTGGAGTCTGGCTCCATGTAGCTGATGATTATTCCAAGTTGTTGTTGGAAAATTGTTATCTCCTACAAATATTATTTCGCTTTTTATGCCTGCTATCGGAATCTTGATATTATGTTATCAAGGCTAAGGATAGTCTCTGTACTTCACGCACTACGAGTCTTGTGTTAAATTTTCAAGTCATAGCATATGTAGGTTGTCACTAGGAATGGGATTGATTTTGAAAATCGAGTGGATTTGTAATCAGTGTTACCAGCTGATGTGAAATGATACAATTCTTTATAGTATTATATATGAGTTTACATTTCCTAGTTGGTCAAATTTATTTAGTTTGAGGTGATTAATTTTATTCTTCATTATTGAAAAGTTCTTATGCAAGGCCTCCTTTTGATGGACATAATAGAAAACTGGGGCCAAACCTATATACATTTTAAAATTAAACTCCCTAAATAAAATCTCTTTCCCTGACCATCTCAATGCATTAGGTCTTAAATTGATGCTAATCCTGTGATTGAGGGTGCTTGGTTTGTGGGGGAATTCGAATTATTGATGCAAATACAGAAAATACTCTGCACCAAGGCGAACAGTTTGTCCTGTGTTTAAATTTAAACTCGTTTGGAGGATTTGACGCTTTTATAACGAAAAATTCAGTGGGTGCGTGGCGAATTTTCTACCCTCTATCTTTAAATCTTCCACTGCGCGAGTGGACTGCGGATTGCTCTCAGTCGACTTTTTTACGCGGTTTTATAATGAAATATTCAGTGGGTGCGTGGCGAATTTTCTACTCTCTATCTTTAAATATTCCTCTGCGCGAGTGGACTGCGGATTGCTCTCAGTCGACTTCATTCCATTATTCCATCACCAGGGCTATGCTGAATAAACTGTATTTTGCGCCTGGTAATATCAACAAATACAATTGCGAGTTGATCAAACTGCGGTACGCTATTGGTAAATGTACCATTTTTTTAAGTCTCACCTGGGGCTTGCTGTTGAAGTTCATGAGAATCGTAAGGGAGTAATGGCGTATAAATCGTTCGCTTGTGGGATTTCCAGAAGAAGTTTTTCCGCATTCGTGTGTGGAATGATAGATTTCATTCGATTGTTTTGTATTTTATAAATTTATAGTTTTTTTTATACCTTAAAAACATTCGGTGCGTACAAGTAAATTGCAGTGCCCATTTGCGCTTATGACTTGGCCTTCGCCGTAAGTAATTGGACGACAATTAATATCATGTTCTTAGAGCTCCGGAGGTAAAACGCGTTATTTGTTTGTAATCAGAGTGAAGGAGAAAATGAAATATTTCGGTGAAGCTCCTCATCTCCCGCCGTATATTTCGGTCCCATTACATGCTGGATCGCGGAACTGTACAGCTAGCATTTCCATAGCCACATCTGCAAAGTCATAGCCAAGCCACACAAACTTAATTATGGTCTTGCGACCGCTAAATATATACCCAAAAGGTTCGTTAAACTGGACCCGCGAGCCAGAACTCCTCTGTCACTCTCCCTGTTTTCATTTTCCATTGTTGCTTTCAAGGGGTGCCAATCCACTTCACGTAGGTTGGGTTCAGTCCTTTTTCAATATATGTGTTTGATAGGAATCTTCTTTAAATGGTAATTCCGACCTAACGACGGCTTATCATCACCTGGTCCCTGTTTACCTAATCCCTTTTGTTTCGATTTTATTCCACCGCTGAACGTGTGGCCTAAGACCCATGTAACCGCTTCATTGCTTTTTAAAAAATTTAATGCCACCAAATTTTTGACCACATGTCAAGACAGAGGGTCGATTCAAGAAATAGGAATTTTTCCTAGATATTTATTCGTCTAATGCCTCTTGTAAAGTCGATGATTTCGCCGAAAAAGTTTCATATTTAATGACTGTGCCCATAGAACTGTGCTGGGTCAACGGAAAGTGCCATAGTATAATTAGTGGTAGGCAATGAATGACAAAGAGAAGCGGTGCTTCCTATTACAATGGGTATAAAATCTGATGAAAAAGAGTGGCATATGCATTTCCATTCTAGAGAGGCAGCGGTACACGGCTAAATATGGTCCTGAAGTCTTTAGCTCTTATGACGTATGGTAACGTAAATATTTCTGCCAAGATACTGGTTTCATCTGCCTGAGAACTTTAGAGCCTGCAAGTGTGCCCGCTGATAACGGAGTAGAGATAAGTTCCAGCTGCGCTAATCTTCCGCATTAAGCTGTGATTATGCCAAGATTGGTTTCATCATACATATCGACCCTTGCCATGGGAATTCATGTCAAAGATGCATGTGCACGGTCGGCCCCTTTAGCTTCAATACTAGTACTTCCCCTCTATGTCGTTTAGACCCGTTTGTTAATTAATCGGCTCCTCATGCTTAGCTTCCGCTTTCTTAACTATCTTTGATTATTTCGACAACCTATATAAAATAATCAAACACAATCATGAAAGCCGAAGACTACTGGAGGACTATCAGAGGAGTATTTTGATTCATTATTGGTTGTTCAATCCTAAGATTGGTTGACTGCAGCCCTCCACTCTTCTCTATCTATTGTTAGTTCCCTTACTTCCTGACTTCTTTTCCTATGTACCTATCTCTTTTTTGGTCCTTGGACCTATTCCTGGATTTTCCTCTGGGGACTTTTCCTTCTATTTTACCTTCAATTATGCTCTTCACAAACCCAGTGTGTCCCAGGGTGTGTCCAATTCATCTGGTTCTTTTCTGCATGGTGCTCCATACGGTCCCTTTCTCTTCTACTCTTCTGTATTGTGATTTCTATAGCGAAATAGACCAGGACTGAGAAATGTGTGGAGCTCTGAACCTTTAGTCTAGTTTCACATCCATCCGTAATATTTAGGCGAGTTTTAAGCGGAAGGATGTTGAGTGAAATTGAGACAACCTCTGGGAAAACCATTTCGGATTTTGGAGGAACAGAGGTAGCAGGGAGGTATTCTTTGCGTGAGACCCATCGATCAAATAAAGTGCATAAGAACAACAACCATAGACCAGGAACTAGCATTAAATGGGGTGGGGTGGAGGACTGCTGTCAACCAATATTAGGATTAGGCTTGGATATGGTCTACGAAGATGACGTGGTGCAATTTCCGAATGTCATTTTTCCCTCTCGGAAGGAGTGGCTTGTATACAAGGAAACTAGACGTATTTTAATAATTTGCATCGCTATCTACCTCTTTGACCTCGGCTTTGGATTTAAAAAGTTAGCTATTCTTTTTCTCAGAAATATCTTTCATTTCGTTTTTTACTCTCTCTGTAAAAATGTCATTCGATTCAATCTCATTTCTGTGTTTCACGAGTTTTAATTGATGACCAATTTAATGTTGTAGATTGCACTCATGAACTTGGAGGAAATGACCAAAATACACCTTGCCAGTGTTGTGATTCGTTCTGCTTTTACGCGGTGATTAACTTGTCACTATTGGGTATTTTATGCGGTTCCTTTCCCTGAGGTAGTATTTAGAACAGTACAAGGGTACTTGTACTTGAGAATAGAAAAAGAGTTATAGTTACAACTGTTTGAAAATTATCTATTAATGAAAGTAAGTGTCTGCCAAGCGGAGGGTATTACGATGATTCAGGCTCCTTTTGCAAGTGCGTATATCAGCCAAGCAACGACAGCAACAGTTGAAAACAAGGTTGTGTCCATCTTTATTTAGATGCGCAGAAGCATTCCTACGCCTGTGCACTGTTTTGTGCATGGTTGGTGTGAGTCTAGCTTCATTGTTTGGCCACCAGAAAACGGCACTTAGGGTCTCATTTTTTTGTCTAATTATAAGTCACTTTCTCTCCAAAAAATGGGTTTTTTAAGATCACCATTCATACTAAATGTATTCAAACCACAGCAGGTGAAATACTTTGCCTGGGTAGCGTAGTGGTCTGCGCAGTGGTCTCGCAAACCATAAGTCCGCGGTTCGGTTTCCGGACGTGGCCGAACGTTTCTCGCTGCAATTTCAAACCAGGCATACCCTCATCTGTTAAACATTCTTCCCCTTCATTGCTTAAATTGCTAATAACGAAAGAAAAAATATTGAACTTATCTTTCATAGGTATATACATATCCTGGGTACGATTTCGTTTGTGGCTAAAATAAAATCCACGTAGTCGACGAAGTTGGTACCTACCTCGTGATTGTAACCTATATTGTAAGCTACGAGTCACTTGCAGCTACCGATCCCGGACGACTGCTTTTTTTTAGCTGTCATTCCATTACCTGTGGCGAAATCTCTGTGTCCTTGTCTAGTTAAAAAAAGGCATGCGTCTTTTCCTAATTTTTATCGAGCTTGCGGATTGATTCATTCTGCTCTTGGTCCCAGAATCTTTACCGCGTACTCAAGATGTTAAACAATGTGGAGTGTCTTTCCGCTCGATGGATCCCGATCCCTTTGATGCAGCGCCCCTGATGTTCCGAATGTGCTTTTCCCCGCTTTAGATGTGAAGTAATGCCCAGGGATTTCGCTCCAACCTCAGCGTTAAAATTTTCTCACCCCGGTCTTGGCCTTGATGCCATAAAGGAAAACGAATGACTGTGGATGAGAGATTCTCATATCATTTCTTGAGGTAAGAAAGGAGAAAATAGACGTTTCGAGTTGAGCGGCAGAGAGTTATTGATGGCCGTAGCATAGGGAGGAAGGAAGTTGGTGGGAAAAATTTTAAAGCATGAGAGGCAGACGCGGGTGATGTCCAGAGGTAGCAGGATGTTGAAGGTTGTGATAGAAGGGTGAGTGTTCGATAAGCTGATAAAAGGGTGGAAGTAATTGGCTGAGAGGGGTTAAGAGGTGTACCTTGCTGAAGGATGAAATTGCCTGGGGTCTCAGGTGTTCATGTTGCGCAGTACGGCTTTTGTTGTGCTAGCGACCTTTTCTCTCCCCTGGTAGTCAATTATCATGCATTATTTTTTGCTTATGCTCTAGTCTCCTCGTGATAATAAGTGATTCAGAACTTTTCACTGTTAGTTTTCCTCATTTTAAGAATTTTGTGATGTTAGAATTGATGTGGGATGAATTTAAGGTTCTTTCGTATTTAATAAGCGGGCCTCAGTTTTATATCTATGGTAAAGTTATCATGATACCCTAATGCTTATTGATCCTGTGAGGTAGTTATATACCTCGTTGCAGTCCAGTCAGTCTACTCTTTGACTCTCTATTGAAAAAATGCATGCACATAATGACCAACAAATCCGCGGTCTCCTACTTGAAATTGAGTAACGAGCCCATTTAGTTCTAAGCTCCGTGGTGTGTTGATATCGCTCATCGGGGTACGGGGGCAATTCTTCCTCACTGTGCCTCGTGTGGTCTTTCTGTAAGTCCGGCAATCAGGGCCATTTTGTTTTTTATTTTAGGCGTCTCCCAAAGGGTTGCATTAAGAATTGAAATCGGTCGTCATCGCTCAGTGGTTGATCGCTCTGTCCACGGGATTGCCACGCCTTAGTCCGCGTGAATTATTCTAATATAGCTAATTTTCATTGCATAATGCATAAAATATCTGCTAATTATATCAATCCTCAAGAATTTTTTTCAAAGGCTAGCTGTTATTTTGAAGCCTAGAAGTGGTTGACAGCTTTTTTGGGGCGAGATCGAAATTTGGTAGTCCCTTTGTCAGTCCTCTTAACTACTCGTCAAAGTTAAATGCGAGTTAAATAATGCAATTGTTACTTTCACTATATAATATTATAAAAATAGTATTCAATCATAAATTCGGTTGTTTCGAAAGATGAAGTGAGAGAAAGATATGTAAAAATTGAAACGTATGGATGGTAGCCTGGAACCCTTGAATAATGAACACACTTCAGGGAAAAACGCCCGCAGGGAAAGGGGTTGTGACACCCAATTTATACGTTTTAGAAAATGAGTAGGGAAAATTTATATAAGTGATAGAGATAACAAAAGAATGAGAAGATAAATGTGCATGATTTTTTAGCTTTCTTGGAGAATCTTCTGGAAAACCTCTGAGATTTTCAACCGAGTAAGATTATCCATTTCATCCAGTTTCAAAAGGCGACTCGCTCGTAGAAATGTGAAAGTATGGAAGAATTGGTGAACCTTGCCCTGTGAAAAACCCTTGTTATACTCGACCAGGAAGATAAATCCTAATTATTATGAGTAACCTAAATATTATAGTTATAGATGTAAAATTCGAAGCAATAAATTAAACAATAAGCGATTAGCCAACAACCCTATTTGTAAATACATATCAATGGGTGTGAAATTTCGCCGAAATAAATTGGCTCCAAAATGTGGAAAAATATCGACAGAGATGGAAATTTATTGAAAATCGATTTCTCAAAATCAGTGATTCCCTAACTTTTTCGAGACACCATTGTTTCCCCAAACCCATTCCATACGCCCCCCCCCCCCCCCGCAACGTAACTTTAACAGTCAATGACTACATGACGAAATAATAAAATTATTAACAGAAATAAAATTGAAATATTTGATATTAAATTGCTATACTTTTCACGTCCAGTTTATTCATCCCAGGACATATATGTATGGTCACTACCCTCGCTCCAGCGCCTCCCAAAAGCCCTCTTGTTCTTTTTCGCTCCCCTAAACATCGCCTCCCCACGGGCGGTGGCAGCCACTTTAGAAACCTCTGTTATAATGTTCTTTTCTCATCCCGTCCAGGTGCCGGACGATGGTGGACATTCTGGGGAGGCTCCAGGAGGCGTTCGGGCCGTCCATCTCGGACACGCCCTCAATCTTCGCGTCGGGCGTGTCGTCGGCCAAGGCAGATGCCGTCCACGGGTCCAAGTACTCGGGGCTGCGGGCGCAGTTGCTCGACCCCAGCGCCACGCTCCACCGTCCGCTGCCCTGCTCCAACGCCTCGGCCGCCGCGCTGCAGCTCTACGGACCCACGTCGCGCTCCGAGCGCCAGCGGGAGGCGATGCGGGAGACGGAGAGGGAGGTGAGGACCTTGCCGTCATGTCTGCTTTACTTTAATCCTCGAGTTTAAGCTTTTGCGACTTCATTAATTTTAAGGTGGCTGGAAAGGTAATCGTGGGTCGTAAAGTCCATATTTTTATATTTTTTTAAGTTAGTCGATAAATACTTGAACCACCCTTCATCATCTCTTCATGCGGCGGAACTCACCACACATGCAGTAATGGTAATCATGCAAGACTTATATTTTACATTTTTCCCTTAGTTAAAGCATTTTATTGCTCGAGATACTAATATTTTTCGGCGTGGCATTCGAAATTTAGGCAAAAATTATAGTTATGCATGTTTTTTCGAATCTTTGACTCGTCGTGACACCTTCATACTTGTTAGCTTCCGTTTTAATGATATATAACATTTTTATTTCTCATTTTGATGAAGATCAGTACTTATGTTATCGCTTGATAACCAAGTATACCTCATGTGCCATGTGGTTACGTGTTTAAATAGAATTGAATAAAGAAATCAGTAACATGCTATTATTGTCACGTTCATCTACGGATATCATCTTTCAAATCATGCAATCAATTTTCACACATTAAGATTCACGCATATCTGCACATAGACAAAATCTTTACAGCTACCTCAACTAGAGTGCAAGTTTAATCGGTGGAATCAGACTAGATTTGTCGGTTGTAGACTCCGAGGCCTTCCTTCGTGAAATCTGGTTAACTTCTACAGTCGGGAGACGTATTCATTACGCTCATTTGACTACAACCGTTAGTTTAAAGTTTGTAAGCTAAATCGAACTGTAGGTTTGTATACGTGCCTTCAACTTTGAGGTGCTGGTTCTTGTAAATGGCTTACCGTGACATTAGGTTGATGCCACTTTTGATGTAATGTTATCTGAGCAGGGTATTGTCAAGTTTAAAAAAAAAAGTTGGTTTCTTCATTAGATTAGCTAGAGCTAGCTAAAAAGTAGGAGAACAACGTAGCTTTTGCGCTATTGTTATGCTGGTTGCGAGTTGGTTATGGGTTAAAAAAAAAGTTATGTCCACTTGTAGGTTTGTTGAATTGAGCGGTATATTTGAGAGAGCGTCACTTTTCAGTTATCATGCTGCGATAATGTTTAATAAAAGTTATTCAACCAGGATTGACTATTACATTTCTTTAATCATCCTTTACCCCTTAAGGTTTTTTACACGGTACATTTTATTGTGAAAACGAATGTATCTTACAATGTTCAAGAAGATTAACGGAATTAGAGCAGGCTCTATTTCCCGTTCTGTCATTCAGACTATCATACAAGTTGCCGCATTACTCGGCGCAACTTTCTTTATGAAAGAGTTGATGCATTCGATTGTGCAATAAAATGTACCGTGAAGCGGTCTTTTGTATTCAGAGGAATTATGCTAGAGAATAATTCAAAATTAATCTTCCTATCGTTCACTGAAACTTTTTCCGCAATGCGTTATATTTCCTTAGCGTGATAGTCCTTAGAATCCACTGTGAACTCTAATATGAACGATAATATATGGGAACAGGATCTGCTTTCGTGCGTTCTTCCGCGTGGTGGATGGTTGAGCCATCCAGCAGGATGGCTGGCGTATCTATTGTCGCGAGAAGACTCCAAAAGGAGGAAAAGACACCACTCAGAAACTTTTCGTGCTTAACGGCGTGGAAACCTTCGTATCAACGAAAATATGTTTATCGTGGAAGTTAATTTTACTTGAGATTAAAAATCCATCCATTGACATGTGGCATTAGAATGCTCATGTGTCAGGTGCTGAGATTTCCATTTTCGCTATCAGTCACCAGTATCGTGTGGAAACAGTCGCGCCCTTATCTTGGGGAAAACACGTACGAAACAATTGCGATACTGCATCATAAAAGACTAGGATATATCGAACCAATTATTGAAAAGTCCTGGAAGTTAAAAGCACGAGAGAATGAATGAATGAAAATGAATTTATTGATCTATGATTTGATGTCCTCAAATATCAGGAAACAAATTACATATTAAGCAGATCATGAAAACAACACTATATACACTTAATTGTTGTGAGGGATCACCAAATGAGAAGATGAGTCCCGTTCATTACACGAATAATTACATAACTAATTAAATTGATAATGCTACAAAACTATAATATAGCTAGGGAACAATTGTAAAGTTATCTACAAACCAATACAAACAGAACAATATAGAGACCATAGCAAACGATCGGTATCAACGGAGTGATGAACAAACAATAGCACAGTCCAGGAGAGAAAAAATAAATAAAGATACATTTGATAAAGTGGTACATGAATTAATAGGCATTTAGTAGTACAGATCTTTGACTGAAAGGTTTTTAACATGGAGGCTTTTTTTTACCTCATCTGTGAGGGAATT